>JBBPQL010001285.1:0-11220 GCA_038092515.1 Boletus subparvulus | reverse complement strand
ATGGTTACATGGCCAGATTTGTACTCCTCTTCTAGGCTACCATCCAGTATGTCACATACATCAGGATTGAGGGGCTGGCCACTGATGAGTAGTTCCAGAAAAGCCGTGGCTGTATTGCGGAGGGTGGTTGACATCACGGAGGAGGCTCAACCTTTGGAGATTTTGATCGCAAGCTCAGTGAGGGTACTGGAGGGGGGATCAAGGCGTATAGACTTGGTGCATATGAATCCATAGCGCTGGTGCAGAATATCATCTAAAATGGGAAACACCGAGGACTCTGACTGAGGAACATCGCCGGCAAGAAAACGTGCAGTCTGGTGGGCCGATGGATTGGGCTCCGGCGCATTGAAGGATTGCCTGTGTGCGTCTTGACCGCCTTCGTCATCATCGAAGTCAACCTCGAGAATGTCGTCTTCCGGAGGGGCGGTATAGTCGAATTCAGTACATATGTCCCATTCATCCGTGAAAGAATCGTAGTGCTTCTGACCACCTGGGTATGATGCCCAAATTTGGCTTGCTGTTGAGTGACCTATGTTGACGCAAAGTCGGAAGTCCCTGACTAGCTCCCACTGAAAGACCGTCGCCCCTTTCCTTCCCGGTACCTGAACGTCGAGAGCATTCCGAGCGCGCTGCTCACGCACTGCTGTCTCATTCGTAGTCTCGCACGCCTCCTGTTCCTTGTTCGAAATTTCCCGGCGGGCGAAGAAGTCCCACCAAGCTTCCCCTTTTTCTGGTGGGATCCGCGAGGAGGGTTAGGCAGGGGGCACTGAGGAACGGGTGGCCGAACAGACCTGGTCTGTTAAGCAGCGTTAGTCAGAGCGGTGGCTTGTACAATGTCCTCGTCGCTCGGGTAGCAGTTCTCCCTGACCCACTTGCCAAGAAGATGGGTGGCTGGAATGTTCCGGAAGTCCCGCCTCCCTTGCTTGTCGCAGCAGCCCCAGATGATGTAGATGGGGAGATGGGCCTGTACCATTCACTGCACACGGAAGACACAGTACTCATCGAACAGATTCACAGTGGTACTGACCCTTGGAGTCGTCGGCGAGAACGTTCCAACTGGAGAATCTCTGAGCATCTCAACCATCGCAGGTGGGAACTCTTTATCCAACAGAACCTTGACCCATCGCGGTTCAGGTCCATCAATCCCTTCTGGATATCTGCCGATGGCCCACGACGTGAGAGTGATAAGATGTTGGAAGAGATGCAGCGCATGAGAAGTAGCACCGCGAGCGGCTTTCTCGGTCTCCCGAGGCTTTCTGTAATTGGTTACTCTTGGAACCAGAGTCAAGACGACGTTCATAGGAGCAAACACGCCGAGTATGTGGAAGACGTCGGTGAGGAAATCGTCGAGGGCGATCCACTTATCCAAGAGATCAGGTCTCAGCTGATAGAGGGAATGTATTCGAACAATCGGTAGACTTTGCTTGCTGAAGGCGAGGCAAGAGAAAAGCGGGCCGTGGTGAGGGATATGGCGCAGGGAAAAGGGAAGCTGTGGATAGTCTGGAGACATAACACGGAATTTGTGACCAGAAGACAAGGCTTCACCCTCATCGTCTGACTTGAGGGCAGGTAGACAGACGGCAGGAGGTGGTACCGACATATTGGGGGAGACGATGACACGGCCATTCAAGATGAAGGTATGCATTGCTAGAGGTTGGGAAGCACCCATTAGTGTCCGGATTGGGGGTAAAGGGGAGAAAGCTTACTGCACCACGGAGGGGGCAAAGAAGATGGCAAGGGATTGGTGGGATGAGGGCGGGGGAGCAGCGCCAAAGCTCATTAGTGTAAACACCACTGAGGGAGACGTTGTTACAATTCTTTCTTTTCTTTCACTTTATGCTCGTCTTGGACTCGCTTCCTCTTATCTCAACTTCTTACCGTTCCTTCAGAACGCCCTCCACCTAAACACAGCTTCCCTTCTACGTGCTGTGCATGGTTCCATTGTCCCGTTCCCACTTACTTTCTACGGACGTCTTCCTTCCCACATGCATTGCCTCAATGCAGCCTTATCCCCACCTATCGCACAGCCGAGCTTTCCCTTTATATCCGTCTCAGTCTACATACCTCAAACACTGCTTGGTCTGTGCGCTGTATGCCCACTTATTTAAATGATGACTCGTCATGTATTTCCGTTAACTTTAATCTACTTGATTATCCCTTGTAACCTGGACCTCTCTGAGTCTCCGCGCTACTCTTGAGTGCGCGCTCTTTGTCTAAACCCCTTGTCCTTGAAACTCCCTAAGCAACCAATTGTTGCCAGGAGTTGCTGCGGAAGCCCCCAGCATCCTTGACCTTCGATGTTTCAAGTCTACTCTTGCCTCTACCCGAGTCAAGCGTAACAAAAGATTAAAGTTCTCCTCGAAGGAGCTATCACCGTTATAGTCTCCCAACATTGCTCAACAACCCACTCGAAATCCTCGCTGGTTCCTCCCATGACTGCGAGAACCTTCGCCCACCGAAACCCCTTCAGAGACTTCTCACTCGGACACCGAGGAAGAAGTAACCCTTGACCCTGACTCTACTCTGCTAACTACCCAGGAAGAAGACGAAACCCGTGCGCTTTCCCACCACCTCTCTGCTGCCCTTTCCATTCCCCGAAACCCAACTCCACCATCCCCCACCCCCGTCGTCTCTAGACCCCTCTTCCCTTTTCCACCACCACCACCACCACCACCGCTCCTTTCCCGCTTTCCCCCTCTGCCGCCAATGTCTACTAAACCCACCGAACTTTGCATCGGCACACCCGAAGTGTTTTACGGGTCCTATGAAAAATCCATGCACTGGCTACATGCCGTACAATTCTACCTCCTTGTCAACAAAGCCGTCTATGATACCAATGAAAAACAAATTGCCTTCGCCCTCTCGTATATGACGAAGGGATCCGCCCTCACCTGGGCCTCCACCTTTCGCCAAAGTGCCATCTCTGGCACTGCATTCACACTTGGAACTTTCACTGACTTTATCACAAAGTTCAACACGGCGTTTAAACACCATGACATTACGGGAAACACCATTTCCTGGCTATCCACCAAACGTATGCAGAAGAATGCGAAGAACAATTCGTACTCCCCTTCCCTGGTAGAATATGTTTCTACATTCAAGAATCACATCGCCCTTGCCAACATCTCTGATGCCAATGTCCTAATCAGATATTTCTCCGCAGGAATCCCACCCCCCTTAATGCGCCGTATCATGTCCATGTCCATGGTACCCTCCACCATCGACGACTGGTACAAAAAGGCTATCGCCTTCCAAACCCAATGGGAGCGAGCTGACGACATCGCCAGGAGGAACTCAAGAACCTCCCACCAAACCTATCACTCTTTCTCCAACTCCTTGACCACTAAAACCCACGACCCCGACGCCATGGTCATAGATACCATCAAGGTCTCCAAGCTTACCCCGGAAGAACGCAAACACTGCATCGAAAAGAAACATTGCTTCCGCTGCCGAAAACCAGGCCATCTCAGTACCGCCTGCACGTTCTTCGCTCAAAAGGGCAACCAAAAGGTACAAAAGGTCAGGAGCGAGGAATTGCCGAAGCTGGAGGAGATCGACGACAATGATGAAGAAGAAGTGGTGCGAAAGATTTCATTCAAACCCTTGTATTTTTGAACAGGAAGTGTTCCCCAATGCAAACCCTTCCTTCCATGTCGTGTGCAAATGTATTTGTAAAGACATCACCTACTATGCAAATCCCAGTTCAACTTATCACTCCCTCACACACAATGAAAGCCGTTGACACCAGAGCCCTCATCGACAGTGGAGCAAGCATCTCTTGCATCGACTGGGGGTTTGTTAGAAAACACAAACTCCCTACCCAACGCCTAAAAACCCTGATCCAAGCCAGAAACGTGGACAACTCCATTAACTCCAAGGGAGTAATCCGGTTCTCCACCACTTTGTTCCTCGACGTCGGAGGAATAGCCCGATGAATCACCTTCCACGTTCTCAGTCTAGGAAACGAAAACGTAATCCTAGGACTACCTTGGCTGAAAGAAGTCAACCCCACGATCAACTAGGTCGAAAGGACCCTTTCCATCAAAGAAACCCTCAACCAATCCCAGGAACGTTTCTGTTCCTTCTCTGTTGACACCAAACGACACGAATCTCGTTTCGGCCGTCCCTCCGTGAAACCCCCGCGCCACACTAACGTCAATGCTATTGTCGACCAACACCTCTTTGCGTACAATGATTGGGAAACTGAAAATGAATACATTGCCTGCGCCTGATAAAACCGTGCCATCCACCAGATCATCCGATGCAGATCTCGCTTCATCCCAGCAGGATCCCCGATCATCGCCAAACTCACCACTGCAACCAAACTCGCTGCACCAGCTGAGAAGTCGAAACCCAAACCCACTCTTCCCTCGGAATACTCCTCATTCGCCTCAGTGTTCTCGAAAGAGGCCACCGACCACATCCCTCCTTCCCGACCCTATGACCACGAGATCAACCTCAACGAAGCCTTCACCCCGAAAATTGGGAAGGTATACCCTCTCTCTCCTGACGAACGGAAAGCCACCGAAGACTTCCTAGACGAAAACCTTGCCTCTGGAAAGATTCGTCCGTCTAATTCACCACAAGCATCTCCCTTCTTCTTCGTCAAGAAGAAGGACGGAGGACTTCGTCCCTGCCAGGACTACCGCTACGTCAATGAACACACCATTCACAATGCTTATCCCCTTCCCCTCATCTCCAACCTCATTGACAAACTATGAGATGCCAAGGTCTTTACTAAGTTCGATGTTCGTTGGGGATACAACAACATACGAATCAAAGACGGCCATCAATGGAAGGCAGCCTTCGTCACCCACAAAGGGTTATTCGAACCCACAGTCATGTTCTTCGGGCTCACCAACTCCCCTGCCACCTTCCAAAGATTCATGAACGACTCCTTTCACGACATGATCGCTGAAGGATGGCTCGTCATCTACATGGACGATCTCCTGATCTACTCCCCCGACACCACCCTCCACGAAGAACGAACCAAACGCGTTCTGTCATGATTGTCTTTTTCTTTTCCTTCTTACATCTTGCTTGTCTGCTGACTCGCCTTGTCCTTTTATCCACCTTCGCACTGTTCCTCTGGAGCACCTTCTGCCTAAACTTAGCTTCCTCACTACACGCTAAGCATGGTTCCATTATCCCATTCCCTTATGCCATATACGGATGTCCTTTTTGTTCATGCGTAACTTGCTATGCAGCCTCCTCTCTGCTATCGCACAGCCCTGCTCTCTTTATATCTGCCTTAGTTCTTCTGCTAAGGACACCGCTTGGTCTGTGCGCTGCGTCTCCACCTATTTAAGTAGGCGACATGACTTGTACTTCCCCTTAACTTTAATCTACTTCTTGTTACCTGGACTTCTCAGAGTCTCTGCGCTACTCTTGAGTGCGCGCTCCTTGTCTAACCCTTGACCCTTGAAACTCCCTAAGCAACTGTTCATTGCCAGGAGTTTGCTGCGGAAGCCCCCAGCACCCTAGGACTCTTGAAGATGCCCTTCAAGAAACCCTTGACCTTCGACATTTCAAGTCTACTCTTGCCTCTACCAGAGTCAAGCGTAACATGTTCTAGACTGAGCTGGACCTCCACTTGAAACTCGAAAAGTGCAAGTTTGCCACTGACGAAGTCGAATACCTTGGAATGATCATAAAACCAGGGCAACTGGCCATGGACCCCATCAAGCTCAATGGCATCGCCAGCTGGCCCATCCCGACCAAAGTCAAGGATGTACGCTCCTTCCTTGGCTTTGCTAACTTTTATCGTTGATTCATCCCTGACTACTCCAATGTTGCCCACCCTCTCATTGACCTCACCAAGAAGAACTTGATGTGGAACTGGTCCCCCTCTTGCCAATCCGCCTTTGAGGCCCTGAAGTGCCTATTCCTATCCAAGCCTGTGCTTCATCTCCCCAACCTCTCCGCACCCTTCGCCGTCGCTACCGACGCCTCGAAATACACGTCTGGTGCCATCCTTCTCCAAACTGATTCCAATGGGGACTGGCATTCCTGCTCCTACCTCTCTCAGTCGTTCTCCCCTGCAGAATGGAATTATGACATCTATGATCGCGAACTCCTCGCCGTCATCCGTGCCCTAAAATCGTGGTGGCATTACCTTCATGGTGCCCCCTTTCCAGTACAGGTCTTCACGGATCACAAGAATCTTACCTACTTTAGGCAACCCCAAGCACTCAACCGCCGCCAGGCACGATGGCTGATTGACCTTGCCGACTTCGATCTCAAGATGATCCATGTCCCCGGAAAGCTACTTGCCGGACCCGATGCCCTCTCCCGCCGACCCGACCTCCTTCCCACTGACGACAACAACAACGCCAGAGTTACCTTACTCCCGCCTTCCCTCTTCGTTAACCTCATCGACACGGCTCTGCACCAGCATATTGAATCGGCTTCTGCCAGTGACCCCCTCGTCCTGCAGGCGCTCCAGTCCATGCATGAGGACATTCCACTCCCTTTCCACTCTCGCCTCGCCGACTGGCAGGTGGAGGCCAGCATTCTGACCTACAAAGGCCGTGTTTATGTCCCCACTGACGACTCCCTTCGCCGTACCATCCTTGCACGATGCCATGATCATGAATCCGCCGGACACCCTGGCTTCCTCAAAACCCGCCAGCTTGTCGCTGCCAAATTCTGGTGGCCCGGCCTCGCCTCCTTTGTCTGCCGCTATGTCGAAGGCTGTGCTACATGCCAGCAAAACAAAACCAACACTCATCCCACCGTCCCACCGCTCTCCCCGATCAAATCCTCCGCTTCCCGCCCCTTCCAGCAGATTTCCTGTGATTTGATCACGGATCTCCCTATCTCCGTGGGCTTTGACTCTCTCCTGGTCGTGGTTGACCATGGGCTTACTAAGGGGGTAATTCTCTGCCCTACTAAGAAAACCATCACCGCCAAAGGGATCGCCTCCCTTTTCTTCCACAAAGTTTTCCTTCGCTTTGGTCTTTACGACAAAGTCATCTCTGACCGCGGTCCTCAATTCGCCTCCTCCTTCGCCTGAGAACTAGGAAAACTCCTCAAATACGACCTTTCCCTCTCCACCGCTTATCATCCACAATCTGATGGAGAAACTGAACGAGTAAATCAGGAAGTTGAAACCTATCTTCGCATCTTCTGCGGAAGTAACCCTGGATCATGGGCTGAAAACATTTCCCACACTGAATTTGCGCACAATCACCGTGCACATTCCGTAACGAACCAATCCCTGTTCTATCTAATGATGGGATATGAACCCCATGCCCTTCCTTTGGTAATCCGACACAGCTATTCCTGCCATAGAAACCCGCCTAAAGACCCTCTCCGCTGCCCGCAATGAGGCTTTAGCTGCTCATGAGTTAGCCCGACAAGTTATGGCTGCCTGAACCCGCCACTCCTTTATTCCATTCAAACTTGGGGACAAAGTTTGGCTCGAAGCCAGGAACTTGAAGCATCTCATTATCAACCCTAAATTCGCCCTGAAACGAGAAGGACCCTTCTCTATCACAAAAGTCCTATCCCCCATCGTTGACCAACTCCACCTACCGAAGACTTGGAGGATCCATCCAGTCTTCCATGCTTCCCTGTTATCTCCTCATCGTGAAAACGAGGTCCATGGCCGGAACTTCCCTGCGCCTCCCCCTGACCTTATCAACGGAGAAGAGGAATACGAAATCAAGAAGGTCATACGCCACTGCGGAACTCCGTCCTCGCGTTCCTTCCTGATGCCATGGAAGGGATACTCCACCGAAGAAGATTCTTGGGTCCCTGAGCGGGATCTGAAACATGCCAAGTCCGCCCTCACCTCGTATAAAAAGCTCCACCCGTCCATCTTTCCTCCCTCATCCTCCTCTTAACCGAACCACAACCATCAAAGACATGTCTTTCAATGCGCCCTCAGTTTCTACTGTGTCCTCTCTCGCCTCAAGTGTACCTTCTCCTCCTCGGTCTCCTTCTCCTTCCTCTACCCGATCAAACACTGGTTGGGGATCTTTGGATATCCCTAACGACCCTACTTCTCCTTCTCCTTGCACGGAACCCTCTACGACTCCTTCAGTAAACCCCTCCCCTATCCTCTCTGTCGACGTTCCCCTTCATGCCCACCATCTTCGTAACGGTGCTATGGGAGTAGATGAGAAAGACGCCTTACATTCCCTCCTGTTCTCTCCCCACATCCATCGCACTTTAGAATCCCACTTAGACGACAACTCCCCGCTTTGGAGCATCACACGAATCTATCTTCAGAACCAACGGCTACGAACCCTCCTTGACCTCGCCTCTTCCCTGGCCGTCGCTGCAATACCCTTTCTCTTATCCAAAAAACCATTCAGGACTATTTATTCTCCCTCTTCTACCAACTCGAAATGCCCGACTTCGCCACTGACGTAGAACGATACGTCAACGAGACGACTGCGGCAACCAATCCGCAAACATCCCCCTCCACTTCTTCATCCCCCCTCACAGCTGCCATTGAGTTGGCAATTCAACGAGCTGAGCTTGGACATGAAGTCCAGACCACCGGTACCCTACACGGGGTCCCTATTGACGCCCCTCTTCCTCGCAACCATCCGCACTATCATGAGATGTGCTTTGAGTGCCACCACCTTGGACATATCCACGTTAATTGCCAGTGGTACATTTGCCCTGTATGTAAGGTCAATCGACCGGGACACCCGCAGCATCGCTGCCCACTTAACCATCGGACTTCACAACCCTCTTCCTCGTCCTCCTCTTTGTCCTCGTCCCGTCCTCGCCCTATTCCCCCTCCTCGCTCTTGAAGGATGGTCCCGG
The DNA here is from genome assembly GCA_038092515.1 of Boletus subparvulus. Classification (NCBI taxonomy): domain Eukaryota; kingdom Fungi; phylum Basidiomycota; class Agaricomycetes; order Boletales; family Boletaceae; genus Boletus; species Boletus subparvulus. The sequence continues at coordinate 2,439 of JBBPQL010001285.1, read as the reverse complement.
AAAACTCCAGGCGTCCCCATCGTCGGTCCCGTGCCCCGTCCCCTCCTCAATCCCCTTCTCCAAGGGAAGACTTTGATTACGATGATGTAGCTATCTCCAACATGACCGGATCCCCAGTGGGATCTTATGCATACTTCTGACTAGCCCCCTTTATTCGTTATCCTTCTCCAGTGTTTCAGGTCTAGCAGGGGGGTAATGTTACGATTCTTTCTTTTCTTTCACTTTACGCTCGTCTCGGACTCGCTTCCTCTTATCTCAACTTCTTACCGTTCCTTCGGAACACCCTCCACCTAAACACAGCTTCCCTTCTACGTGCTGTGCATGGTTCCATTGTCCCATTCCCACTTACTTTCTACGGACGTCTTCCTTCCCACATGCATTGCCTCAATGCAGCCTTATCCCCACCTATCGCACAGCCGAGCTTTCCCTTTATATCCGTCTCAGTCTATACCTCAAACACTGCTTGGTCTGTGCACTGTATGCCCACTTATTTAAACGATGACTCGTCATGTATTTCCGTTAACTTTAATCTACTTGATTATCCCTTGTAACCTGGACCTCTCTGAGTCTCCGCACTACTCTTGAGTGTGCGCTCTTTGTCTAAACCCCTTGCCCTTGAAACTCCCTAAGCAACCAATTGTTGCCAGGAGTTGCTGTGGAAGCCCCCAGCATCCTTGACCTCTTGAAGACGCCCTTCAAGAAACCCTTGACCTTCGATGTTTCAAGTCTACTCTTGCCTCTACCCGAGTCAAGCGTAACAGACATTGGAGAAAACAAGGGACTGGTGGAATGAGGGCGAGGGAGCAACGAGGAAGCTCATCAGTGTAGACACCAATGAGCTACAACGACGACGACAGACAAGTTTAATGCTAGGGAAGCTCCTCAGTGTAAACACCAATGAGTGAGGTGGGGGAAAACTCGTCAGTGTAAACACCGATGAGGTACAATGACAGCGACGAAGAGGAGGTTGAACGGCTGGGAAAACTCCTTGGTGTAAACACCAATGAGTGGGGCGGGGACAAACTCATCAGTGTAAACACCGATGAGCAATGATGACAGCGATGATAGAAGAGGTTGAATGGCCGGGGAAACTCCTCGGTGTAAACACCAATGAGTTGGGGAGAAAAGATCTGAAGGCGAGGAAGGGGTAGGCGGATACTCTATAAATAAATGTCCGACAATTGTCGCCCACTCAATCTCGGCTATTGCCGCGAGGTTAACGATGGACCGCTGAGGGACAATAGAAACTTACGGTGGAGGTGGGTCCAGGTGCGATCGCTGGCGATGATGAGACCACCAAAGATGACTCCACGACAATGAGTCTGAGGGACACTGCCCGTGGTATACCATGGGCAGTGAGGAAGGGAGAGTGCCCGCAGTAAACCGCGGACAGCGAGGAGAAAGACACTCCCCAGTGTTCAACACCAGGGAGTGATTATGAGTGAAGGGATGAGGACATCTTTGTTTGGTCGCGCATCCACTGGCTTACTAATAATTGCCACCCAACTGCAGCAGCTCTCGCCAGTCCAACATTGATCATCAATGCTCACTCCTTGGTGTTGAACACTTGGGAGCCTTTTCTTAACTGTCCACGGTTTACTGCGGACACTCTCCCTTCCTCACTGCCCATGGTATACCTCGGGCAGTGTCTCTCGGACATTGTCGTGGAGTTGTTCATTCATCGCCGCTCAACTAGTGCAGCTGCTCCCATCATCGCTCCTCAGTGTTGAATACTCGGGAGCCTTTTCTTAACTGTCCCCGGTTTACTGCAGACACTCTCCCTTCCTCACTTCCCGTGGTATACCTCGGGCAGTGTCCCTCAGACGTCGTCGTGGAGTTGTTCATTCGTCACCGCTCAACTAGTGCAGCTGCTCCCATCATCGCTCCTCAGTGTTGAATACTCGGGAGCCTTTTTTTAACTGTCCACGGTTTACTGCGGATACTCCCTTCCTCACTGCCCGTGGTATACCTCGGGCAGTGTCTCTCGGACGTCGTCGTGGAGTTGTTCATTCGTCGCCACTCAACTAGTGCAGCTGCTCCCATCATCGCTCCTCGGTGTTGAATACTCAGGAGTCTTTTCTTAACTGTCCCCGGTTTACTGCGGACACTCTCCCTTCCCCACTGCACGTGCAGTGTCCCTCAGACATCGTCGTGGAGTTGTTCATTCATCGCCACCCAACTAGTGCAGCTACTCCCATCATCGCTCCTCAGCGTTGAACACTCGGGAGCGTCTTTTCTTAACTGTCCACGGTTTACTCTGGATACTTTCCCTTCTCGCTTTCCATGTTGGTCGTCCTGGTTGTCTCTATCCAGCGACCATCCTCATCGCCCTTCCCCACTCACTCCCAAGTCTTTAATTTACTGTGGACACTTTCCCCTTCTCACTGCCCATGGTATGCCATGGGTATTGTTTCCCTTACTTCCCCTTGGAGGCGTCTT
>JBBPQL010001284.1:532-10663 GCA_038092515.1 Boletus subparvulus | reverse complement strand
TCACCTGCCAGGTATCGAACTGGTCCTCTACTTCCAGACCATGCGAGTCTTCCTGGCTCGCAGAAGACAGCCCCATGATTCCGACACGTTTTATGCAGTCTTCAGCACTGTGATGCTCTTCTTGATTACGATTTGGGTATTTGTTAATGCGGTCAATGGTCAAAATATGTGGTTACTGGATCGAAACTATCCGGGTGGGCCAACGGCGTATGCGCATGCACATACCTCGAGTGTATATAATGATCTCGGGACGACAGCGATCTTCATTCTACAGCAGATGACAGATGGCCTCATGGTAAGACCCAGTAGATCAATGTAGCCAGCGGATAAACTTTATTCACTTCGTTCCAGATGTATCGTTGTCGAATTATGTGGGACAGCCTTCGCGCCATCCTCATACCTTCCATCCTGTGGTTAGCAACATTTGGTGGGCATCACTCCTTCACTCCCCGCGGCGCTCTTTTGAAACCCGTGCAAAATCAGTTTTAGGGGTCCTGGTCGCCTGGGACGCCTATAACCCCGGAACATTCTTCACTAGCTCTACTACCGAGTTTGGGCTCGCGTATTACTCAGTCTCGTTTTTCCTTAATGCAACTCTGACGTCCATGATCTGTTATCGGTTGGTGTATCATGCGAAGACCGCAGAGGAATATCTCGGCGATGAATATGCATCTTCATATTTTACCATACTCACGCATCTCGCTGAGTCCGCACTACCGTACACGCTCTCTGCCATTCCATTTTTGGTATCGTTTGGGGTAGGGAGTCATTCAGACATGGGGTTCTTGCGTGTGTACGCACTAATGATGGTACGTTGTTGGAGCCCTATTTCGTGGACCTACAAACAGCGCTGATCGGGTCGTAGTGTGTATCGCCACAGATGTTGATCTTGCGTGTGGCCGAAGGAATGGCATGGCAGAGAGAGCCGATCGGTCCGACACTACCGGTGATGGTGTTCTCTCAGAGCTGCGGAACTACGTCGGACTCGGATCGTCGTTATGGGGCTGGGTCGGGCGGGGATCACGAGGTTTAGCGTGTTGTACCGGGGAAGCCTGGCATGGCGGGTCGGGTCCTCAGCACTCGTGGGGAGTGGCAGGAGTCCTGGCGGAGTGGCTGGAGTCCTCGTAGGTCGTAGCTAGTCCTTCTGTGCATAGTTAGTCATCATCACGCATCGTCCTTGCCTCCTTCCATCCGCGTCGTGACGACGGGAGCTCCCCAGAGAGTGGGGGCAGCCTGTCCCGGTGTCCTCGGTCCAGTGTCCCGCATGTCCTTGACTACGCATAGACCTGAGAAATAAATGAGTAAATCTTGTAATAATATCGCGGCCGCTTGCCGTCAATGGCCGTGCATATTTACTCGTGATCGTTGACTGTCATCACGGCTACATGGCGTTGACAGCTTCGTAGTACCCGACTCATCTGCTGAATTAGCTTTTTCGATCGAGACACAATAGGCTCCGCGTACTCGTTCTTTACCTATATTCAACCAAAGCCCAACGACTAGATTGGTTTCTTCAATCGAGATCTCGACAACCGTTTTCCTCAAAGGCTGTAGCAGGTTGTAGCCAAGGACTGGTTGCGTGACTCACCTTTTCCGAATTCTTGCACGTCTCTGGATGAACTATGCTCTGCACGGTCTCTGAATGCTTCAGTACCGCTCCTAGTGATGTTGTGGGCCTACCCAACGACGTCCAAGCAAGAAGCACGATATACATGATGGTCTAATGGCAAGAAGATGAGCTTGAAATTCACACTGACATTTCATGTGAGTGATTGATCGACCTCGGGGTCGCTGCATCACCAAAAAGTCCCAAAACTAGCAGGGCGTTGCGAGGCCTTGCCAGGTTCCCAGGGTCTTGCTAGCTCTTTCAAGGCCATGTTCTTGTCGTGCAAGGCCTTGTAAGGTTATGCTAGACCAGACCCGATCGCACTCGATCGCTAACGTGGTAGTATTTACAGGTGGGATGCCCAAGTTACAAATAACACTGAGCGAAGTCCTCATCCCATCCCTCGTTCTCTCCATCCTCTGCACCAAGCGCATCATCTGCGAGGTCATCGTCCTCCTCGTGCCCTTCATCTTCAACAACCTGATCCAATCCAGAGTACCCAAACTCATCCATCTCGTCCAGAAGTTCGTCGTCGGCCAGTAAAGTGGAGATGGAATCCTGGTCAATTACCATATCTGCGTCACCATTACTATCGGTTTCGTCGTCCTCGCCCTGGTCGCTTTCCGAATCAGCACCATTGCCACTTTCACCTCTAACCTCTCATTCATCCGTAGAGTACCCTTCCATATCGTCATTGTTTTCATCGTCACCTCTCTCTCTGTCTTTGTCTTCACCATCATCCGTATCCCTTCTGTCCATTTCCACATCCGAGTCTTCGCTTCCTCTGTAAAAACCCTGTTCTCGTTCGCTTTCTAACACGAATGGAATCTCGTCCAGCTTGTCACGGTCCTCGAGGAGTGATTTTGTTTCCTTTCGCATTGTCTTATGCCCGACGGCACCACCACGGTATCGCATGAACATATCTCTATCGACAAAGCTGTATGTACCTCATCAGCAACAAGTAAGGTATATGTCTTTCATACGTACATGTTGATGTAAAACCATTCCCAGTCTTCGTGATTCTCAGAGGGCTGACGAGCAAGCGAACGTGGAAGGAGTGCGGAAGTCCGTCCATACGTGAATGCAGGGATGAGATGCACCCCTCGGATGACTACTTCGGGATCGAGGAAGCCAAAGGCAGACGGGTCAGCACCATCGTAGAACCCAACATGTGGAAGACGCCTTGCGGCCCAGATCGATGTCGTATCCATGCTACGTGCAAGCCATCGGACCCAGAGAATCTCCATTCGCCTAACTCTTGCCTCATAGCAAACATTCAGGTGGAATATCCCGATGATTCTGGCGTACCAGTATGGATGGGGGTGTTCACTTTCATCCTCGTGTGCAAGAACCATGACATCGGCATGGGTTCGTGGATTGAGAACATCTTGCACTCGACGTAGATCATAGGTTGTATAGTTAATGCGGAGCACTTTGTGGCGATAAATCCGATTTTGAACAAATGTTATTGCATTCCGTTGGCGAGCCGTGAATGATGTTTCGTCACCGTCGTACTCGCTGCCTACCAAGCGCGACAGCAGATGGTTTTTAAGCTTTGGCACGAAATCCTATGACTTCGTTAAGATCACTATCAATTCTGCAGATTCTTAGACATACCTGCAGTGCGAGGTCATCCTGATTCCTCCCACACCAAACCGAGATGTCCCAGTAGTGCTTCTGTGAGGTAGACACCTGATGGTGAACATCAGGAGAGCAACAAGGAAGTGGTTCTTGGTCGACAAAGTGTAAAAATGGAACATTACTGTCCTCGCTGCCGTCGGTTGGAGTACTAGTTGTACCAATATTGTTTTCCACACGATGCACTTCAATATCTTGCATTCTTCGGAGTAATCGTTCCCTTCGCTGCTGTGTTGTGATTCCCTGCGTGATCTTGATCTTATTTGTTCGTGCGTAGAGCCGTTTCACCTGCCGGTGCTCGTGCTCTCCCTATTTGACCATAGTTGAAGTTCACACATTGAAGAATGATATAAACTAATAGCGTACCACCTGTGTCGTATAATTATCTGTTGTTCCGAAGAGCCAGATGGATTTGACATAATCACCGAGTGCGTGAAGCTTGTATGTCGACATATTGAATGTTCGCTGCTTTCGAGCACTACCTCTGCTCCTGGGGTCGTTCTCCTTCTGTTTTCCCTTTCCAGCTCGCTGACCCCGGCGACGAGCACAAGCAGCTGACTCTTGTGGTAAGTCAAATGTATGGAATTTGGTGCATACGTCCCTGTAAAATTTGCAAAGAATCTTTCCGAGCCGTGTTGTAGAGTTGTCGAAGTGATTTAGAGTCGTCTCTGTATGGATCCGCAGCTTGCCAAAAGCATGCCATGTTGCCAATTCGAATAGGAGGTCAAGGATAATGGTATTGAATGGCTTGGGAAGGAGGCATTCGAACACTGGAATTGAACACTTGTAGTTAATTAGTTTGACGAGTTCTAAAGTGTATCAATAAGTAGAATATACCTGAAGAAGGTCTTCGAAATCACGCGCAGCAAGCTTCGTCAATCCAGATACATTGGCGCTGAATTTTCGGATGGTATCATGGCCAAATGTTGGTATTTGTCGATAGCTACTTCTTTCTTAGTTTATCAAATATCATGACACAAGAGAGTAGCCTACTGTGCATTAAGTGCTTGGATGGTTTCGTGGCCATATGCATAAAGGATTCGAAGCAGATGAGTAAGTGTCGCCTTCCACACTCCGAGCTCGAACTCATGCATAAAATCTGGCACAAGCATGGTGTGAAAATTGAACCCAAAACATGAAAGCTTCTCGGAAAAAGCATTCTAGATGTTCATTAGATTTCAATGTCTTACATCTGATTAGATCTTACACGAGTTGGAACCAGGGACTTTGCTCCGATGAGTCTCTCCACTGCTTGGCTGATAACACTTCGACCCTCTATGAAAATCATCTCACGAACCCTTTCAATCCAGCGTTGTCGATGTCGGTCGTCAATTCTATAATCATGAGTACGAGTCAACCGATCATGCTTATCACCTAGGCGATCTATTTTGTCTTTAGAAACAAGACAATGGGGACAGGGGCATTTTCCGAGAAATTTCATGCATGCAAGCAAAATCCTAATCGTTAGATAAGCGAAATAGAATAAGATGAGATATATAATTATACTTCTCTGGATAATCTGCAGCGTATGTAAAGATCCGAGGGAAAACATGGCGGGAGATTCCATCAGGAAACTTGATCACAATTCCATGCTCATATGCATGTACAAAATCTGCATCCAGAAGAAACCGCCACACAGCTTGCATAACCTCACGCTTACAGTGCGTGAGCATTGCAGCCGTCGCACTACAGTGAAATGTCTGCAGATAAAAGTCTTGTATTGTATCTGACAACTGTAGATGATTGTCAGCATTATTAGTTGAATTTATACTCCACTTACCTTTGGGATATATGCTAAATGATGAGCGGAAAACGAAGTTGCCTTGGCACGGGTGTATTTCGAGAGATTGCCAATAAACATGTAAATTGGCCACAGCGCAGCATTACCAAAATTCGCCAAGTGGGTGGAATCGGACCATAACATGATAGCAGCAACAACGGTCTCCAAAGTACACCCAGGTGGCTGAGGGGCAGTCTTGATTTTTTCGTCCTCGGCTAGCATTGCATCAGCTGTGTATAGTTCAGAAATGATACGCTCGGGTGGCTGGTCTTCGTCTGGCTGCCAAAATAGCTTGAAAGGCTGTGTGTGGAATGATTTTGCAGACACCTCTTCATATGCCGATTTGATGACCTCCGTGAATTTTCGATAGTAGAGACCCTGAACTGTGAATTTTGGAGCATCCACTTCCGATGGAAACTTCACCTTCTCACACGGAATGGGTATTTCAAGTGAAGCTTCATGCCAACCATCAGCTGCTGAGAGTTGGGGTGACTCCGAGCTAGCTTGAGCTTTGTCCATGCGCCTGCCTTCATAGGATGCATTAAAGTCACGTAAATCATCTCGGTTAAAATCCTTGGCTAGGACGACATCATTGACAAGTCGATCAAGGTCGGCGAGAGATTTGGTTGACGATGAGTTATAGAACCAACTCATCAGGCGATAAGTCGTGGCATTGAGAAAGGGGGAAAAGTAGCGGTCGTTTGTAGCCCCGAGAAATGAGGTAAATCCACTGTACCATGGTTCCTGAGTGCCTGCATTGCTATCGTCCTGAACGAAAGTCGGAGAGTCACAAAACTGACCAAAATAGGTCATGTTTTCTGGATCATATGTAGGAAACGAGGTGTGGTACTGGCGATATAGATCAAAGGCATCGGGATCAGTCTGGACCCATACAGAGTCGAGCTTGTCCTCAGAGGATCGAAAGATTGAGTCCTGATCATCGTGATCAGCAGTATCACTATCTGGAGCATCGGGCTCAACAGATGTGGGTTCAGCAGGAATTGTGGGTATGGACACTGGGATCATGGGCTCTGGCATTACGTCTCGGTAGCGCTTTGGTAAGCAGGCTGCTCTCTTTGGCCGTCCAGACAAAGAATACTCGGGGATCATCTCGTCTGGCTAAAGACAAACAGATTATATTGAATACGAATGTACCTCATCAAATAATGTATTTTTTACACTGCTGACAGCGAGACCTGGAGAGGAAAGCACCTCCGAGTCAGGCTCTTGCATTGCTTGCTGCCGTTGGCTTTCCACCTGCACTGGCACCGCAACCTGGTCCTGGTCTGGAGCCCGTTCTCGGCGCTTCTCAAGGGCATTGGCATAGGTATTTTGTGCCTTGCACCATCGGCGAAGATGAATGGAGAGTCCGTGTGGTTGGACCTGCACTTGACAGTGAGGACACTGGATCATGATAAGGGAATGAGATACACGAGTGGACAAGCGGTTCCGAGTCACCAGTTATGTGACGTTGGTGTGACCTTTTATTTGTGCATGTTTGGTTTAATCTAATATGATAACCAGTCTCGTCTCCGCACTTCTCAACTTGAATCATCATGTCGTCAACCCAGCCCTCCACAAACCCATCCTCTGCAAACCCACCCTTCGCAAACCCACCCTCCTCAAACCCACCATCCGAAAACCCACCATCTGCAAACCCCAAATACAAGACCGAGGAGCTATTGAATGCTCTTATGAATAACAGTACCGTAAGAAAAGCAAAGAAGTAGGTAATCCAATGGATTAATAGTTTCATCTAATGATTGGCTGTTACAGGGTCGCAGATGGTAACGGAGGTGATCCCATGGAAATATACCGAAACACGGGAAAGAAAGCCATCGCCCTCCTTGATCCATTTGGAGTACCTGCTAAAGCATTCCTGATTGGTATTCAGCATGACAAGGGTGGAAAAGTTGACGACACACTGTAAGACTTTTTTAATATGATTGTCTACTCACAACAGCGTGTGTTTCAGGACACCAAAGGAAGTCCAGCAGCACCTACACTTTTACAATGGTATTCTCAAGCTGATTCCAAGCCTGCGCAACGAGCTCGACACCATATCGCCTGATCGGTTGGCAAAAATCATACAAGTAGTGCATATATGCGCATATTTGCAGCTTGTATACTATTTACAGTGACGATTGACGATGTAGATCACAAAAGGGATGAGTGATGGTCGTTCTCTCGACCTCGCATCTGTGAAACACAAAGGGATGAAGTATGTACCCCTTGATATGACCAACAAAGCTGATGCGCTGGATCCACCTATTCCCGAGGTTGAAGACAAGTCTATGCGAGGGATTTTCCATCCAGAGTTGGCATGGTTTTTGTGTCCTTGACGTGATCTAGAGGAGTACGATGAGGATTGGGATGCGTGAGTTAACCCTCCGAGTCCATTGATGATACTGAATGGTCATCAACACGACTGCAGTGGAATGGAAGCACTGCAAGCTGGCGATTTCTCCATGAAAGCATCCAAGTGGCCAGCCGGTTTCTATGACTTGGAGGACTGTGACTACAATCCAAAAAACAAGACAGCTGGACTGTTCCGAAACCACATTGTCGTGCGGGTACGTTCAACTTATTTTGCTATAATATGTATCATTATTTAACACCCTTGTAGTTTTACACGCACCTGTTTTGTGGTCCTGCAGCAGTTATGAACCAGTCGACACGCCGAGCATCAAAGCCCCCAAAGAACCACAAATGGGGTTTGTGGTCAGTTAATCGGTACACCATTGCATATGTTCACATCGTCGTAGGTATTTCATGTTTGTCATAACCGCATCACTAATGACAAATCCAGACTTACATTACAGTCAGTCACGCACAACACTGGACTCAAATCATTGGCCAGATGGATTTACAAGACCTATTCTGGCGCATCGTTGAGATGCTTGAGGACACTTCTGATCCTTGGGTGCAGGAGACACTTGCATGGTGGAACAAGTAAGCCCTGCTAATATCTTGGATGCCAATTGACCATGCGCACAGGCAATTGGATCCTAGTAGCACTGCTGCATCCTCCAAAAGCAAGAGCGTCGATGAGGATGCTTCCAGTCCTAGTGAGGACGACATGGCGCAGATCCGGGCAAGCAGGGCAGCAAAAAAATCTGGACATGTGAAGAGTATTCCGCCTCAGTCCCCTGCACCTGTCGTTGATGAAGATGACGACGCGGAGCACCAGCCACGCAGACCCCTCAAGGCTAAACAAGTCGTCTCACGCCCACCTCGGTCCCCTGCACCCATCGTTGATGAAGACGATGACGCGGAGCACCAGCCACGCAGGCAACCCAAGGCTAAACAAGTCGTCTCACGCCCACCTCGGTCCCTTGCACCCGTCGTTGATGAAGACGACGACGTGGAGCACCAGCCACGCAGACAACCCAAGGCTAAACAAGTCGTCTCACGCCCACCTCAGTCTCCCGCTCCCATTGTTGATGAAGACGACGACGCGGAGCACCAGCCGCATAGACAACCCAAGGCTCAACAAGTCGTCTCACGCCCACCTCGGTCTCCAGCACTTGTCATCGACGAAGATGACATAGAGCACCAGCCACGCAGACGACCCAAGGCTAAACAAGTCGTCTCACGCCCACCTCAGTCCCCCGCTCCCGTCACCGATGAAGACGATGATGCAGAACACCAGCCACGCAGTTCACTCCAAACCAAGATGACCAAACAAGTCGTTGCCGAGTCCCTGTTCGGTACTTCCCCACCAGAACCCAACAAAGAAATCTCTCTTCCTCCGAAACTCAAGGCAGGCGCCAACCGTGGTGGTGATCGTTTCTGCGGTGATGTTTACGACAATGTTCGGCTCTATCAAGATGTTGGCCACTGCGATCCCAAGGGGAGTGCTATGCCACTCGGCCGAGCTGATTCCCCCCTTTCGGAGCCCCCAGATGATCTCGATAACGGAACGACGAGCAACACACCTGTTTCTGTCCCCACCAAGCGTGTTAACCGTGGCACCACAGCAAACGATGACGACATGGTCGCTCAGCCAGCCCAAAAAAGGAGGAAGGTGATACTCAAACCCCCGGCAGCGCCAGCAAAACGTAACCCTACACGCAAGAATCGCGCAAATGGATTTTAAATGTTTAGTGCGCATTTTCTCAGATAATTCTAGACTGATCACCATTTCTAGTCCTCTCACCGTCTTTGCATCTTGGTGTCTTGGTGTCTCACTGCTCGTCCACATGTACTGCACTTCTTTCTCTCTCGTCGCCTCGCCACCGTTTTCTTGTCGCCTCGGCATTGTTCTCTTCGCCGCCCTTCTCTCGTCGCCTGGCCATCGTTATCTTGTCACCTCAGCATTGTTCTCTTCGCCGCCATTCTCTCGTCGCCTGGCCATCGTTATCTTGTCACCTCACCATTGTTCTCTTCACCGCCATTCTCTCGTCACCTCACCACCGTTTTCTTGTCGCCTCGGCATTGTTCTCTTCGCCGCCATTCTCTCGTCGCCTGGCCATTGTTATCTTGTCACCTCAGCATTGTTCTCTCATCGCCTCGCTATTGCTCTCTCGTCGATGATCAATACCACACTCAACGCATTCCCCTCGCAATGGACTCACCACGCCGCACGCCCGCTTGTACTGCACTTACAACACAAATGTATTATATAGCATTCCAATACCAGTAGGCCCCGGATGGGCTTGTATTATCTTGAATGAGCTGGCAAGACGATACCTGATTAGAATGATCTAGTAAGACCTTGTACGACCTTGCACGACCTTGCACGACCTAGCTAGACGGGACTGGCTCGACCGCCTCGTAAGGCATTGCAAGTCCGGAGTATTTCCTTGCAACGGCTAACGAGGCTGGTATGCCTTACATGGCCTGGCACGGCCTTGATGGGCCTTTCAAGGCCATACAAGGTTTGGGCCTTTTTGGTGATGCAGGTCTTAAACCTATCAACGACTGTCCCCCGCCCATACTAGTCTGTGCTCGTCTTCTCGGCCACTTGCTATGCTTGGCACCCGCTGGTACTTGTAGAAAACTATAGTGTAGTCACTAGTATTAGCAGATTAGTACATACCTGTAGAAAACTATAGTGTAGTCACTAAAGAAAAACTACAGTACTTCGAGGCCGAAATAAGGCCTG
>JBBPQL010001283.1:0-11251 GCA_038092515.1 Boletus subparvulus | reverse complement strand
ATGGTGATTTTCTTTGTCTGGCTGGACTTCCTGAAGGACTCTAACCACAGTGGACTTCCCTATACCAGTTTGGGATGCAATGTTTCAGCAGGAAAGATCAAGAGAAGCAAGAGAGATGATATTATCCTTTTGAGCAGCAGAGAGGTGTTTCATGGTGGGAATGAGGGAATTTATTTATGATGGCAGGGTTTATATATGCTGTAGATGCATTCATGACATAATGGTGACATAATATAGCCTTTACATAAGGTATGTAATCATCTTATGGCATTCCAGGGTCTAATATATGTAATGAGAATACAAAGTCAAACAACTGTCCCAATGAGTTGTCATTTTGCTATGGCTGCCATTTCATCCAATCCTAACCGAATCCCTTGATCCTTGCACCTATAGAAAGCCAGGAGTCCGCACTTCATCTCATACACTCATATATTAGGGCCCAGGTTAGATGTGGTTAGGGGTTATCGACTTTAGTGAAAAACATGCAAACATTGGGACAGTTGTTTGAGCCACTGTAAGTACCAAGGCTTCATTTTTTGGTTGAGCTCCTTCTCAATTCAGGTATTTTGCACTAAGACCAGGCTTCCTGCCCAAAAGTCAAAGTCCTTGATCCAGTTCTTGAAAGCGGCCTTGAAGTGCTTGACAGACTCGAACCGAGCCTTTAGGACATGCTCATGGATTGACTCCAGGTCCTCCTGACACTTTTGGAGCTGGCGGGCTCTCCAAGTGATCAGCCTGGATGAGGAGAGGGGTTCGGTATCTGGGGGAGGAACAAGAAATGTTGCTTCGGCAAGATCAAAAGGAAATAATGGCTCAATGCTGTGAACCATAAAGTATGGGGACAAACTGGTAGACCGAAGCATGGTCACATGCTTGGCCCTGAAGACCGAGTGAGTGGCAGTATGCCAGCAGAACTCCCCCCCCAGGGTGCTTTTAATGATGGCCTCCCGGACATCAAGGTGACGCCGCTCAACCACACCATTAGCCTGGGAGTTATAGGGGGAGATGCACATACATATGTCGAATATTGTATCGGTCGGCGAGGACATTGAGAGCCTGAACAAAGGCTGGGCCATTGTCAGTGACAATCTCTGCCAAAGTGCCCCAACAACAGAGAATATCTTCAAAAATAAAGGAAGCAAGGGCGGAGGCGTTCTCGGAACACAACATCCACCACTCGGGGTAAGCGGTCAACGCACAGTGAGCTTGAACAATATACTGATAACCAGCAGACCAAGGCATGACCATCGTGTCTAGGTGGACCTTGTGAAACAAGCCACCAATAACCAGCATGGTAGGAGGAATATGTAATTGATGAGTCTGGCGAATTTGGCACTCATGACAGGTTCAGACAAACCACTTGACGTCTTCGACCAACATCGGCCACCAGAAGTGGAGCAGAAGCCAGGTTTGGACTGTAAAGACACCTTTGTACCCGAGGTCATCATGAGCCTCCTTGATTAGTCCGAAATGCCAGTGTTCGGGTACTACCAACTGGTGGCGACCGTGCGGTTCTCGGCGCCATAGGCTGCCATGGAGGAGGAAGAATTTCGTTGCTGAGTTAACGAACAAGTGAAACTCTGTGTCAGAAAGGTCAGCCAGTTGAGCATGAGTCTCGAGAAAGCCTCAGATCAGGTGAATCCAGGCTTCTCTAGCGATCGCCTTGGTAGACCGAGGTATAGTGGGAGAGTCCAGCTCGGCGATGGGCTCGGAAGCAGAGGAGTGAAGGACAAAAGAATATGACTGAACAAAGATTGGTAGAGGAATGGGTAAAAGGAGGAAGCAACCCAACGCCAAAGGGACGGAGGGTGGTAGGCAAGGGAAACAAAACCTAAATGTGTGGAGCATGGCATGGTAGAAGAAGGCAATAGCCTATCATTGAGTAAGGTAACGCAAAAGGAGTAAGAATTGTCCAACCAATCCTTGAAATCATCCATATCTGGAGGATTGTCATCCGAGGGTGGCCGACACAATAGTCCGTCAGGACCGGTGTGTCAGTCTGCAGAAATGTGATGAAGTTCAAAATGAAATAATAGTATACTGGCGATCCACCAATTGATGGTCGCGTTCGGTTGCAGATCGGGGTTGTTAATCATGCCTTTGACATATTTGGCGTCCATTTCTACAACAAGGTTAGTGACTCCAGATGAACACCCGGACTGCTCGGAGAGAGTGGAACAGGCCATACAGCTCAAGCTTAGCCTGGGAATACCAGCTTTCTATGCTCGTGAGGCTGATAGAGCCAAAGCAGTTCAGATAGCGCTTGCCATCCTCCCCTTCCTGTGACAGAATGAAGCCGACCACAATGACTGAGGTGTCTACAGCGAGTACAACCTCTCATCCGAAATCGTGGTCCAAGTGTTATGCGAGACGTACACTTGTAGGTCGAGCGAAACCGAGTTGTCTCAAGGGAGGTGCTCACGAAGAGACGCTACGTCCTTGAATCAATGAGAGATACTAAGATCAAGTCATGAGTGTTTCGAAGGTCACAAGCTGAATGCTTGTGGACTCAAGTATATGCTAGATTGCATAGATCAAGAATAAGGACTACTATACATGCGGCAGAGTACTTATAGCTAAGGACGTGTAAGCGTAGAAGGCTATACATAGAACAAGTGAGAATATGATGAGTAAGAAGGAACACATATCCGATACAGTAGAATCAGATAGAAGGCGAAGGCTGTCTGCAGATAAGAACAAGAGCGTAAGCAACAATGAATAAAGGTATCATCCCATCCGGTAGTATTAGAAAAAGAAGAACGGTGTGGGGTTAGAGTTCGATGAATGCGGAGTTAGAAGGACTCAAGAGAATTAGACAGTGAACCCAATCGTAGGAACACATACCAAACAGAAGATGAGTACGGTGATAGAAAGAGAACAAAAGGATACCATTCGCTAGGAGACAAATCGTAACACCAAGCGCCAGAGCACCAGGGACTGAATGATTTCGTCCTTCAGACGAATCATTGTGGCACGCTGGGCATCACCCCACTCAAAGGGGATATCCTTTCACATCAGTCTGACAAGCAGTCTAGCGATAGCAGTGAAATTTCGAATAAAAATCCGAAGCATGCTGCAGGTCCCTAAGAACCCACAAACTTGCGTAAGATTCTCGCATTCTGGCCAATCCCTGATCTTCTGGGTTTTAGCCTCATGTGGAACCAGACCTTCGGAGGTGCACTTGTGACCGACAATGGTGGCGTCCGGAGCAGCAAGGATGAATTTCTTAGCCGAAACGGTTGCATTAACGTTTTGGAGGCATTGGAGGATTCTGTGGATGATGGTGAGATGTTTCCAGATAAATAACCTGATGCCCAGGTTCTCCGGTATCATCTTGTATGAGCCGTCTGGTCTCTGGTACTGGGACATCTCGGACTTCACCAGCAAGTCATTGATGAACAGCATGGTGTGGTGTGGTATCTTGTCCTGGAGAATGAATGCCATGTCGGCCTGGTAAATCTGGACAGCGTTAGTATGTCCCATCGGTAGAGTAGTAAGATGATGTGGTCCGAGTGGACTATTAAACATAGTCATATCCCAGGAGTCCACATGTAACGGACCTTGGTCATATCCGGCGAATAAGTCCATCATGCCATAGACTGCGTACCCACTGAACAACTCGGCTAGGTGCTCTACGAAGGGAGGGACTGAAGAATCCCGGATGGTGACAGCATTGAGGGGCTGAAGGTCGTGCACGAGCTGAAGTGTCATTCTGTCCTGTTTGAGCATGCAGAACCAGCGTGACTGGTAAGCTGCAACAGACGGTTCGTACACACCAGAGGCGAGACGGTCTTTGATAATTTGTATGGCTTGATCCCAGGACAAAGGTGGGATAGGAATGTTTCAGAGTATCCATGGTGTATGGGGAATGGTAGGTATCTTGACCGGTGGGAAGTACCGATTGCCTAATCAGCCGCGCTCGGTAGCGGTCCATGCGAAGCGGTCTCATGATTGAGAACCATCCACTGGACTAGCTTGACTTCTTCGGGCCACAGCCATTGGGCTGGGTCGAGGTCAAGCGCATCAGTGCATTCCTGTGTGAATCTTTGTCCGGGAATGAAGTCCGGGGGGTTAGTCAGTAAGGGCATAAGACCAGCCAGAGGATGGTCAGGTAACCAGCGGAGCACACAGTACTCCTCCTCGAGAGGAGCCAGTACCGGCCGGACCTTTTTGGCAATGGGCTTGTAAGCGAGTGAGTGAGAAGTAAAATCAAAGGAATAGGTATCGAGAAGGGCAGAAACATGAGATGGAGAGAGAACCGATTGAGTAGAAGAGAGAAACAGATATGCCAAGGATGGTGCATAGTGAGATAGGTTCGGGGCTGAGAGTGCCCCCCGGTCTAACAGTGCCGAAACGGAAAAGGAAGTGGACAAGGTGGGAGAATAGTTCAAATGGGGCTCTCCCTGACCTTTTGGTGGATCATTGATGTCTAAAAACCCATTTCAATGACAGACTGGTGGCTAGAACAGAATAGTCTGCGCCAGCAACGTGGACATCCTTTGGTCCAAGCTCGAGTGGGTAACTTGTATGCCTTTCCCAAGTTGGGGTCACGAAGTGTGATTGTCTGAGAGCCGTCCAGAAAGTCTTCAGTAGAAGCGCTGAGTAAACAATGGAAGGGTCATCCAAGCAATAAGTCAAAGTTAGCTCTCGGGACTACCTGCACCTGTAAGCAAATCTTGCTGGCACTGAAGTCCAGGTGGAGATTTTCAACAACACCGAGGGTAGACTTTGTACTGGTGTTGGCATTAGACATCATCATTACATGGTCAGACTGAACCGGTAGACTGAGGTCTTCCCACACCTGCTTGGGCATGGCGACTATCTCAGAGCCCGAGTCAAGGACTCCGAGGATAGACCGACCGGTTCTGACAATCTTTGCTTCAAGAGACCGAAGTGGCACTGAGTGGTGCACCACAATTAGTCCATCGTCACTTCAGTGCATGCAGTCACCAAAGGCTTGGTCTACCTCACTGGGGTCACATCCGGCGAGCTCATTGACCTGTACAGTGTTAGTGGAGACAGGGATATGCTTTGCTGTAGATAAGTCCTTGAGTTGCTTGTGGACTTTGGGAGCCACTGCGATGAGCTCTCAAACCGGAACCGGTATGGTGGTTGCGAGAACTTGATCTAAGAGGCACTTTGGAGTGGTCTCGTCTTTGAGAGGGAATGAATATCTAAATTGTCCTTGGGGGTTGAAGGAGGAGGTGTTAGCAGAATCATTTCAGAACAGATTAGAGGTAGATGGTGGCATTAAAGAGGGAAGTCTGTTTGCTACTGGAGCGGGAACTTTTGGAGGAGTCGCCAGCAAGACAACTTCCTTGGCCACTGATGCAGCCTAAGGGCCTGGATGACCAGTCTTTCAAGCCGGCATCTCAATGCTGTTGAATTGGACTTGCTTCCCTTTGTCCTTCCTATCTGCCTGGAAAGCAGCCCAAGCATTGGCGATGTACGCCTGAAAATCAGAATCAGCAAAAGCAGGGTCTGACTCTTCGTCTGAATCCTGATCAACAGGAGCCATGAAGACTGAAGGTTCAATGTCTAAAATTGCATCGGTAGTTGAGTTTGTGACCGAGAATATTCCAGAAGTGACAACAGAGGAAGAGGGCACTTGCGCCAAGGCAGGTAGCCGGTCTAAGCATTCACAGAGGCAATGAGTGCCCTGAATGTGTGGAATGCATCGGCCATCCAGAAGGTACAGACGACCATCGGTACCTTGGCTGGCCTTCCCAGCCTGGATATAGCCTTCTACAAGGGGGCAACTCCCCATAAAATGGGAGGGATCGGTGCAGAATGCGCAGTCCCGACGGGCAGTTTGCTGGATGTTAATCTGCTCTTGCTTGACAGCCGAAGCAGTAGTTGGTGTAGCAGTTTGCGGAACAACTGGGGTGGGAACCGGTGCTGCCCAAGCCAGGTAGTATGGCTGGGCAGAAGGCGTGCCGGTGTTACAATCTGTCTCCTTTCATATGGCATCTTTCTCATCTCTTTCTTTCGTCGTTCTCATTTACTCTTTGGTATGTGTTCCTACGACTGGATCCATTGTCTGATCCTTTTAGGATCATTTAACTCTTCTTTCATCGAACTCTAATCCCACGCCGTTATTCTTCTATTACTACCGGAAGGGATCATATCTCATTTACTCATTTCCGCTTACTAAACCGATTCTTATCTACGGACAACATCGCCTTCTAACCGATTCTATCGCATCGGTTACGTGTTCCTCATTACTCACTTAGCTCTTTCTTGTTCTATGACATTCTACGCTTACGCGTCGCGTAGTATAAGTAGTACGCTGCATGTACAATAGTCCCCATTCTTGTTCTACGCAATCTAGTGTACTCTTGAGTCCTTGAGCATTCGGCTTAAGACCTTCGCCCCACTCGACTTAATCCTAGTAACTCCAGTTGTCTTAAGGACGTAGTGTCTCTTCGTGAGTACCTCCCTTGAGACTACTTGGTTCCGCCTCGACCTACCAAGCGTACGTCTCGCGTAACAGCCGGCAGCTGGTGCAGCTATGAGAGGATGGAGGGCGGAACCGGTAAGGAGGAATTGAGTAGCTTCAATGATGTCGGCGATTGGATATGGGACGGAAGGATGATGAGTGGATTTGGTGATGAGCAGACGTTGGCAGACTTGTGTCTCAAGGTCGGCTGGCAGACTGGATAGGAACAATGTGTCTCGGTCTAAGTCCGAGAGTTTATGGCCGTTGATGAGGATCTGGGCAATCTTCAGAAACTTGCACTGATATTCACTGAGGTCTTCTAAGGTGTGCATCAGTTTGGCCTGAAACTCCTGGACCAAATATTGGATATCGGCCCGACAGTATCGGTTGGCACCTTCGCAACCGGGGTGCAACTTCTTGACTGCCCAAGCAAAGTTTGCCCAGTCCGGTGGGTTAGCAGTAACCTCATCTAGAAGCTCCCAACCTTCCGCCTCTTTGAGGTCAGCATACCTGATAGCGGCACAGATCTTCTCTAAGTCCATGATACTGGCCACTGTGCCGAGTATGTTGAGATCCTCAAGGAAGCGCGGCAATAAGGCCAGGGTCTTTCCATCAAACTTCAGAGCATTCTGGGTACTGCGGAGCGGCATCTGAGGGGCTGGGTTAGCCATAGGACAATTTTGGACAGGAAGATTCTGAGTGTTAGTAGGTTGTGCAGGAGGAGGAATAATAATATTAGATGGTGTGGACACTGGTCCAAGATGGAGGGCAGCAGCCGACGATGGTTGAGCTAGGGCTGAAGGGTTTTCTTGTGAGCCCAGGTTAGTCCGAAATGATAGACCGGAGGGGTCAAGAAGGAAGGAGAGCGATGGGGAAGTAGAATCAGATGATGAGGGTGATGGTGAGGATGAAGACAACGAAGACTCCCCACTCGGAGTGAGAGGAGAGAGAGGAGAAGAAAAATGGGAGGTGAGGTGCGACTCCCCGTTCCGTCATCAGGAAGTCGAGTGTATATCCGCTCTGGGCACGAAGTTGCTTAGATTTATTTCATTGGCTAAATTTTCTTGAAAGGGGGTGTCACTGGTAGTTTCAGTCTCTGGCGTCTCTTTAGATGCCACTGTTGGGATGTCAGCTAATTCAGGGGAAAGACTCCGGAAGGGCAGTGCGCTAAGCCAATCAGGTCGATTGACAGCTGACAGGCCAAAGTCGTCGTCTGGCAACGGACTGAGGTCCAACCCAGATACCTCAGGAAGATTGGACCAGTTGTGACAGGCGTCAATAGAAGCAACTGGCCGAAAGAGAGATGAGTTGTTGGGGCTGATCTGTAAGGTTTGGAACTGCTGAAGAAGATTTTGTAATTCTTGGCATTGTGCGGTTGGCCAAAGACTTCTCCTGGAACCCTTGGATGAGTCCCTTGGAGTGGGCTCCAGTTGTAAAGATGATAGAACAGCTGGGAGGACTAAGAGTGTAAGACACACTTGCCCAGGGCCATCAATGGGAAGAGGGGAGGCGAGATACTTCGCCCCTAAAGGGACTCAAGGTAAGGGAGGAGTTGGAAGGAAGTCCAGGACCAAAGGCTAAAATGCAGAGGATAGTCCAGGAGGTGACCGGTGCATGAGACCGGAAGTCTGAGGTGCATGAGATGAAGGGAGTGAGAATGGGATATGGTGATGGTGATGGTGAATGGTGCAGTGGACGGTGGACGGTATGAGGGACAAGTGGTTTGAACAGTTCATGAATCCAACCAAAAGTGTGTTTCAATTCCTAAGTACAAGGCTTTGTAGTCCAGGTATATCCAAGACTGTCAAACTCAAGATAGCTATCAAGTCCAAAGGAAACGAGTAAAAGGGGTCAGGCACTGGGTCCGAGACCGATGTCTAATCAGATGCTTTCGGCACCAGAAAGACCGATCGGAGGCCGATGGTACCGATAGAAAATGAAGTGGTAACATACTAACAATGTAAACCGAGTAATCCAGACACGCTTAGCATGGTCCAGTATAAACCAAGACCAGTCTTAGCAACTAAAAAGGAGTTCAGAGCGAAGGGATAACAGTAAGGCAGAAGGTAAAGGGGGTGGAATATAAGCACAGAGACGTACAAGTCTCTACAATGTTTGCCACTACTAATAAACATTGATTTATCAGGCATTTTTGTTGGTGAATAAGGGCCTGTTCCGTCGCTTGTTGGGGTACTTGCACCCTGGCCTAGCCGATAAAGACATCCCTCACCAGAGGAAGATCTGGGAGGAAATTTTTCAGCATGCACAACATGTTGAGGCTTCTATACAACAACACCTCATGGACACCCCCAGGCACATCTTGTTTATGTACCTTTGACTCTTGGATGAATAATGCACAAGATCCTTTTCTTTCGGTTACAGCGCACTACATCTCAGCACCCACAGAAGGCCCACAGGAGTGGGAACTTCACTCCAAACAACTTGCTTTCACTCTAATCGATGGAAATCATTCAGGTGCTAATCTTGCAAGTATGTATATTGGTGAGAGTGATTGAATGCTATGGCATATGTTCGAAGGTCAGTTAACAACATCAGCATCTCATACATTAAATAATCTCTCATTTGTAGATTGGGTGGCTGATAGCTGACAATGCATCCAACAACGACACCACAATCAAAGCCTTGGCCGAGAATGTGCCTGAAGCCGGAATTGTACATTATAAGGAAAGGCGCATACGGTCAGTCGAAAAGTGTTTAAATTTCCACTAACTCATCACTCCATCTCTCACACATTGCAGCTGCATGGAACATGCTCTCCATTTGGCTGCAGGCCATTTTGTCAACAAGATCTCACCCACATCCAGTGCCGAGCTGAGAACTAAACTCAAGACTATGATACATAGATGACCCTGATCTCATTTCAGAGTCAGAGGATTTAGCGGATGCGCTCAGCAAAGCTCTTGCTCTCATCACCCACCAGGTAAGTTCACAAATTTTCATATGGATTCGATAGTGAAACCCAACAGATCCAAAAGTCTCCGCAAGCACGCGCGTTCTTCCATGAAATGTATACTGAGGTCAATGTACCCCCACTTGAACTAATTGAGTGGGTGCGTACTCGCTGGGCTTCACTCTATTTTTCCCTCAATCATTTTTTGAAGCTGTGAAAGGTGAATCCCCAATATTTGACACTGACTCATACTGACTTTAGGCAGGCGGTCACACACTTTGTCAGAGATGCTGATGATACCGAGAAGGTTCCTTCCCTAAGGAAAAAGCAGTATGCAGACTACAAGCTTTCGGCATCAGAATGGGAGTATCTTGAACTGGTCCATCGAGTCTTAAAGGAACCCGCTACTGCCACACAAAGCTTTTTGTTGGCCACCATCCCATCACTTTCCTGTTCCATTCCTGTTCTCGAATTCCTCATTCAAAGCTGGGAAGATTTTTGCTCTGATTTTAAGTACAAGGCTCTTTCGGATGCACTCGGAGCCAGGCTCCAGAATCTTGGTAAATGGTATCATAGTACTGGCGAATCTAATGCATACTTCATAACAATGGGTAAGTTATGTAGGTTTTTTGCACTGCGTTGATACTAATATTATCATTACCTAATTAGCCCTCAATCCCTCAATCAAGCTGGTGTATGTCAAGAAGAAGTGGGCTCATACTGAGTACAAGGATGGTTTGAAGAAGTTCAAGGTGGAGGTAAGTGCATCCCATCCTCCACCCCAACCCAAAGGTGTTCTGACATTACAAATTTTGATAGGTATTATGCACATGGAAGCCTTGAGAAGCGCTCAGAGAAGTCAGTTCTGCAAGCTAGACCAGGTTTGTCACTACCAGCGCCCTTATATTCTACCGTGACCATGCCTACCCTATGTACTTTCAGTTGAGTGGAGCGACTCTGGTGCTATACAATATGGACAAGCTTGGATGCAACAAACTATCCAGACAGAGCGACAAGCACATGGCACTGTGGATCCTCGTGCAGAATTGGTATCCTACATGTCAGGTCCGCTCAAAGAAAATGTCAGCAATGTCATATGCTGGTGGGGGGTATGTATTGTTGCATTGGCGTGTCACATAACATACTAAACTCAAATCTGTTTGTAAATTAGCACCACTCCCGGCAGTATCCCACCCTTTCCCAGATGGCGCACGACTACCTTGCAATCCAAGGCTCTGCAACACCTTCCGAGCACACTTTCTCTTTGGGTGGACTTACAGGCACTTCATGTCATAGCCATCTCAAGCCAGACATCTTTGAAGCATTGCAACTGTTGAAGAGTGGATATCGCAATGGACATATCAGTGCTGCTGAAGAAGCTGGAGTACATGCATCGCAGATGGCACTTTTTGAGAAATGCACATATCATTCTGATGTTGATATGGTCTCTGACAAGTGATTTACTACATACATTTTGTCCTAGTCAAGCAAATACTGTTTTTGGCTGCATTCAAAGGTTCGAACATGTTTGAACACTGAACCGAACACTATAGTGGCTCAAAAAAGTGTCCCAATGTTTGCATGTTTTTCACTAAAGTCGATAACCCCTAACTGCATCTAACCTGGGCCCTAACATATGAGTACATCAAATGGAGTACCTACTCCTCGCCTGCTATTGGTGCAAGAGTTAAGAGATCTGGATAAGATCCAGTGAAATGGCAGTCATTTCAAAATGACATGTCATTGGAACACTTATTTGACCCCAATTTACATTATGGATTTTAGTACTTTGTATGCCCTTCCTTTGCTTGTATCACTGCCTCAAGTCTTCTAGGCATACTCTCAATTAGCTTCTGACACTCCTCAACCTCTATCTTCCTCTACTCTGCCTCAATTCTCTC
>JBBPQL010001282.1:0-11268 GCA_038092515.1 Boletus subparvulus | reverse complement strand
GTAACATTTCTAGCGAGGAGGAGTGTTGAGAATCCTGGTATTTCATATTCAGTTTCTAATCCTGATACCAGATTCTAGAGCGGTCTATGACCTTATCTTTACGCTATTCATATTACTCACCTTATCATGATAAGCTATCTCTTATCTGATGGTCTAGACTTATGACGTCATTGTTATCTCTTATCATGACATCATACACTTATCAGCCAATAGCTGATATACCTCTTATCTCTTATCATACTATACAGTTATGATATTAGAGTTCAGTATCAATACGTACAAACCGTACTAGATACTATATAAGATAGGCCTTACAGCCTATCTCATCATCGAACTATCTTGTGCTTTCCTCTCACTGGTTCACTCCTAAGCTCCCTGCTTATCCTTGAACCACTTCAATCTCTTTGTCACCAACCACCTGAACCAGTCTACGTGAGTCTCCCACTAGACAACTCATCCCTTTGTGTTCTTGCGCTATCGGGTTATATTCCCGATAAGTGGAAGCCAATGGAGTAGATCTCCGGTTCCCTCCTCGTAATCCTGCGTCTCGGTTGCCCTGGTCGACCTCGTCAAGCATCGAGACATAGGTGGGGAGGATTTCGTCAATGGTTCGTCCCCACTGCTCGATGATAGGGGCGAGGTCCCTTTGTATGGCGAGTAGCGCTGCTGCCTTGGTAAGGGTTCCCCGTCGATAGCGCTCAACAATATCGAGGGCTTGTTGAGTGCTGGTATTCAGGGACCCATCCTCTCGAGAAGAGAGGGTTTGCGACGATCCGGCGGCATTATCAGTCATGAAGGAAATGATGTTTTCAATTGAAGAAAAGGTTGTGACGCAAAGCAGCACTGGCACTAACGAGACGACAAAGGAGAAGCTACATCAGGAACTCGAGAGAAAAGACAAGCTATTCATACCGCGCACCTAGCGAGACGACGGGAGAAGCTCAGGAGAGGGGAGGCCCTCTGTGACCGTCATCTCACTAAATGCCAATGCCATGACGTAGACGTCACAATAGAGTGACGCTGACTCAAGGGCCACAGGTGACCGATGACTCCCGAGTGCGGCGAGAACCGGGAAGTGGCCCGATCGCTCGAGCCTGCTGTGTCACAGGCGATGAGAGCTCCTCGAGTACCACAGGTGGACTCTCGAGTGCGATGGGAACCGGGTAAGAACCCGACTGCCCGAGAACTTGCGTCCAATTAGTATCGTATAAACGAATTTTAAACCCAATAATGGATCGAATTGCTATTTATGGCTGCTTAGTCATCAGTAGGAAAAGTGGAGTAGTTAGTCATGGTCAACGGACACAGGACCACTCAACTTGAACAAGTCCCCAGCTCATGACATGGAATCACCCGCCGTGTTGGATCAAGATGAGGTCGTCCATCGGGTGAAACGGTTCAAGGTCTGTCCTTGTCGATCAATCTCTTCTACAGGACTGATGGGTTGGCTCTCAGCATCAATCGTACGCGGAATCGTTAAAAGACGTTCACCTGCCGTCTGCGCTCGACCTCACCAAGTTTGACCACGACATAGCGGTATGTCTTTGCCCGCTTTCTCTTTCTCCGTACAACATTTACGTTTATATTTCCAGGACAACGAGTCACACTTTTATGTGTCCCTGCAGCAATGGAGACAGCTCAACCTATCTCCGTCGTTCACCCAATTCGCCAACAAGGCCGATCCACTTTCCCTTTCCATGCCTCTCCTCTTGCACAACTGGAGAGGCATAGTCGAGTTATGGATGGCCGCAGTAGATGCTGCTGATGACGAAGCGTTACGGGCTCTCCTCGAGTATGCCAGCCCTCGTTCGCTTTGGTTCTCCTCGCTCACTCGATTACAGCCTTCTCCAGAAGCTGGCACATGACCTTCGTACAACCCTATCACCCGTCTATGCTGAAATATTGGCCAAGTTGCTCGATTTTCTTCCCCGCCCCATTGCAACCCCCGCGCTCACGGCATTGCTAGTGACATTGTCAGGGCTTTTTAGGTATCTTCTCGTGCCATCCATACATTTGGATCTTTTGCAGCAGACGTGGTCTTATTTACACGCTGTCCTACCGGGTTGTAGTCCCGAAGTTCAGCGCGCCGCCGCGGAGGTCTGGGCGTCTGTACTACGCCGCTTGAAGACTTCTGCGCGTGAAAAGGCGGTTCTCCTCATGGCCAACAACCTCGATGGCGTGGAAACCGCCAGTGCTTGGATGCTCGTGTTTGCTTGCAAAGTTGGCATACCTTACTTTTCACACTTCCAATGTACTGATTACCTTTCCCGTACACCCAGTCCGTCTCCTCGACCCTCCACACGACTTCACCTTCGATAATGGAACCGGTGATCGACTGCTATCTGACCTGCGAAAACCCCGATTTACTATACACGCTTTTACGGCGCACACTCACTTCTATCATCCACCATTGCAAGGGTGCTGAACAATTCTCTGCCGTTGCTGAGATACTCGCGGCTCGGGTTTCGACTACTGTCACCCAACCACCATCAAACGATGCAGAAGTAGAGCGCCTCCGCCGTATATTACAATTGATCAGTGTCGTTTGCAGTGTACGTCAAGGATCTCGATTGTCTCGTGGGTTTCTTCGTTTTTTTCTTACCTCGTCCTCTTACTATCAATTCGGTGTTTAAAGCACCTCAATTGTCGCAACTGGCTTCTGTTTTGCCAAACATCCAAATTTCCCCTCCAGTCGAGACCGCTCTCCTCAACTTTTCGATTGCAGTCCTTACAGCAGGGGACATGTCCATAGCAACGAGCGCTGGACGTTTATTCATCACGGAAGCTCTCAAAGTACCCAAGTTTGGAACTTCGCTTTTTGGTGCTCTCGCCGAGCTGTCTTGGGGAGGATGGAAACTGGTTGCTCTACCTGCCTTGTTTAGGTCCACTGGCGATCTCCTCGCTACAGAGCCAAAGCAGACATTGCGCTTGTGTGCAAGCCTCTGTCATTCCGATAAACTCGGGGAGGTGGATATCGTGTGGAGACATACCGTCGATCTTTGGCTCTGTGAACGATTATCTCGCTGGGAGCTCAGCGCAGACGGTGTAGATGAATTGCGAAACCTTTTGTCGCTATCGGTGTACGTCGAGAAGATGCCGGCATTATTGGTAGGGATAACCCAACGCATGCTAGATGCATCTGACCCAGAGGCCTCCTGGAATGCGTCCCATGTAAACGCAGCCTGGGTTTTATGGACATGTATGCACACCCTTGCGGGGTCGAAGAATTCATCGTGGAGACAACAGGTCGATCTGGCGGGGTGGACTAGGACGGTGGTGCAACGGTGGTCGTGGTCTCAGTGTGTCCTGACCGGTTTAGCAAGTCTCGTACAATCGAGGTAAGGTGACTGATTCCTTTCCAGAGGTGGGTATATTAATAACGATATCCGCCAGCCCACCGACGCCAGACGTTCTGTCCTTCTCGGAGCTATATCTGCACTTGCGGACGTGCATTATATCGCATTCGCGATCGTTGCGTCTTAGCGCACTCAAAATCCTTTCCTCGAATATGGTGAAATCATCCCCAGGCGAGCACGACGTGCTGAAACGTTGTTTGCAAGGAGAGGAGGTTTCTCTGGATGCTCAGGGAGTGCGCGAACGGGTATTGCGAATTGGTCGCATTGGACAGGTGATCAAGGATGATGAGCCTCTGGCCACTGACCTTTGTATCAGATGGTTGATCTGTGAGTTTCCACCTCGCTCTTGTTCGAACTCGTTTGATCGTTTCTATGTAGCCCAGCTGAAGGTCAATCTGCGACCATTATGGTCGCCGGCTGCCGAGGCGCTCTCGTCCTTGGCCAAGCGATTTGGGGATTCTGTTTGGGCATGTCTCTTTGACGAGCTGCAAGCGGTTTCCAAGGCGGAGAAAACTCGCGGACTTCCTGAATGGTTGAACGAGAACGTCGGACAGGACGTGAATGACGACCACCGGGAAGACGAACGGACATGGAGAGATGGTACGGCACATAAGATGAGGAACGTGATCTCGAGCTGGTTGGAAGAGGACCATGACCGGAGAGCTATCATTTTCGTAAGTATGGGATTCTGTATCTTCGAGGGGTCAACGTTCAGCGCCTTTTTTTCCCTTCCAATAGGATCAGAAACCCTCTGACCGATTCGACCCTGTCTCATTCGAGACGCAGTTGCTCTCGACGCTTGGGCAGTGTTCGTCGCTGGCAGAGAAATACAACCGCGACCTCGTTCCCTTCTTCCTGTCGATCGCGGTCAACGATGACACAGTTTCGAGTCTTCCCCGCTACAAATTGAATTCATGGCTCACGCTATTCAGTAAATTCACCAACCCCAAGGCGCTCCACTCCACAGAAACGCTCTTTGCCCTCTACCGTACCCTCTTATCCCACCCTGACCGTCCACTGCAAACGGTAGCGCTTAACTGTGTCTTTACGTACAAGCTGCCCAACCTCGTGAGGCATGAGGAGGCACTTCGGCATTTCCTGGACGAAACGTTATGGCGGGACGAACTTGCGCACCTCGACTTGTCTTCCCTAGACGTCACAGATCGACCCATATTCGTGGACGTCACGATTCGTCTACTTTTTGGTATCATGCTCGAAAGGAAGGGACGCACGAGAGGAGGGGACAGAAGAGTTGCGGTGCTCAGCGCGTTGGCCGTGTGCTCGGAGGACGAGCTCGGGCTGCTTGTCGACCTGATGCTGAAACCAATGGGGTCGAGCAGTCGGGCGTGGCAAGATGGGGGATTCGAGTTGGCCGAGATGCCTTTGAGCGTGTCCCCAAAGCAGCAGGTTGGGTTTTTGAACCTCTTGGGCGAAGTGCTGCGGCATCTCGGACCGAGGGTCGTGCTGTACTGGCCTGCTCTTCTTGGAACTGCCCTGAACCTCGTTGCATCCGCGCAGGCCCGATTAGGAGGGTCGAAGGACAGTGAGGTCCCAGCGGCAAGCGATGCCAGTGAGGTCGGAGGGGAAGAAGAGGAGGATCGAGAGGAAAGTGATGCCGAAGCTGATGTAAACGTAGACGAGGCTTCGACGGCCAGGACAGTGCGCTCTGTTCGACAACTTGGGCTCCGGCGACTGGCAGACTTTTTCCGCAATCCCGTCTCTTTCGACTACTCGCCTTACCTGCAGGCATCCTTTGATGCTATCATTTCACCGCGGCTTGCTCTCTTCGACCAGGAGAACACGCAAGCGCCGTCAGCCTTGCTCGACGTATTCTACTTGTGGGCGTCCCGACCCGAGTATGTCCGTTATCTGGTGGATTACGATGATCGCGTTTTGCACAAGGTTTTGGATTGCTTGGTTGCCACGAACGTCAAGCCTGCCGTTTTGACCCACATCTTCGATATCGTGGATCGTTTACTCGTCTTCTCCGAGGATGACGCGATCGCGCAAAGCATTCTGAAGCCACATCTTTCGATTCTGCTTGGGAATCTCACGACGCTCGTTGAGCGGACCAAGGGCGACCAACACTTGTCCAGCCCCCTCGCCCAGCGCCAGATCAGCATCCTATCCCAAGTTGCACATCACATCGTCGACCCCGCACAGGCGTCCGCCCTCGTAGGCTTGCTCTCGCCGTTGTTGCGCAAACCAGGGAAAGTGGTCCCCGAAAAGACCAAGGTCAACTTGTTGACGATCTTGAACAACGTGTCCACGCTCGTCCCCGAGTTGTCGGATCTGGCATCACCGACTTTTGGAAGAGTGTACGAGCTGCTGTCTCACTTGTTCCTCACGTTCCGTTCTAATGGCGCTCGAGTCGCGCTCACGTCGACGTTCAACCAACTGGCGATCGTCCACCCGAGTCTTCAAGGTCTCGCTTCGCTGTTGGAGTCGCTCAACGCCTGTTCTACGAAACGGGTGAACGAACCCGATTTCGATCGTCGACTCGTGGCGTTCACGACGCTCAACGAGGAGCTCTACGTCACCCTATCTGCTCGCGACTGGCTTCCGGTATTGTACAATGCGCTGCATTTCATTCAAGACCCAGAGGAACTCGCCATTCGTAACAATGCCGCGTTTACGCTCCGCCGTTTCGTCGGCGTCGTTGCTTCCGATGGACCGTCTGCGGCTGAAGCTGAGCCTCTGTTCGTGCGCACTGTCTTCCCGGCTCTCAAGAACGCGCTGCGATCAAAGACGGAGCTCGTCCGTGCGGAAGCCCTGGGCGTCATCGCACACGCCGTCCTCAAATGTGAGCGCATCGCGTCGCTTCAGGAGATGCGGCCCTTGCTCGCAGGCGGTGACGACGAAGCGAGTTTCTTCACCAACGTCCACCACATTCAGATTCACCGACGGACGAGAGCACTTCGACGGCTCGGCGAACAATGCGAGGAGGGGTATTTGCGAGGTAAGACGCTGGTAGATATATTCCTGCCGCTCGTGGAACACTACGTCGTCTCGACGGCGTCGCTCGACCATTTACTCGTGGCCGAGGCGATCAACACGCTAGGTCGGATCGCGAAGCAGCTCCATTGGTCAGCGTATTACAGCTTGGTTCAAAAGTACGTTCGGAGCGCCAAGGACAAGGATGGGGCCGTCCGTGTGCACGTGCGCGCGCTGGTCGCCATTCTCGAAAACTTTCATTTCTCGATGGAGGAAGCGGTTCAGGAAACGGACTCTGTTACCGTCGTTGACGGCGAGGCGCTGGAAGGCGAGGAGAACGCGACCGAGATCCAACTCCCACTTGTCGTTCCGTCTGTGGACGTCAAAAAAGTGTCCGACGCGGTGAACGTGCGTCTCCTCCCAACGCTACTCGGCTACCTGGAGAACCGGGACGAGACCGAGGACACGCTGCGCATTCCCGTCGCGCTCGGGATCGCCAACGTCGCATTGCATCTCCCAGCGAATGCGAAAGAAGCTCAGCTCGGCAAGTTGTTGACGGTGTTGAGTCAGGCGCTGCGCAGTCGATCTCAGGAGACGCGCGACCTCGTCCGTGAGACGCTGTGTCGGATCGCCGTCGCGCTTGGCCCAGCATATCTCCCACTGGCCCTCCGCGAGCTCCGAGCGGCGCTCTTGCGCGGTCCGCAACTGCACGTGCTCGCCTACGTCACGCACGCATTGCTGACTTACGTCACCTCGCCCGACCGCGCCGACGCCGCGTTCGACGACCTCGACGGGTGCATCGACGACGTCGCACACGTCGCCTCCGAGGTCGTGTTCGGCGAGTCGGGCAAGGACGTCCAACATGAGGATTTCAAGACCAAGATGCGCGAGGTCAAGGGGAGCGCGTCGAGGGGTTTAGACTGTTTTGCGCTCTCTGCGCGCTACGTGTCGCCGAATCGGATCAGTGCGCTGTTGTTGCCGCTCAAATCGGTGATGGAGGTGACGAATTCGGTAAAGCCGATGCAGCAGGTGGACGAGGTACTTCGGCGGATCGCGGGTGGGCTCAATGCGAATGCGCGTCTGGACCCGCCCGAGTTGTTGGTGCTGTGTCATACGCTCGTCAGCCAGAATGCCAAGTTTTTACAGGAGGCGGAGAGGAAGGCGACGGCGACGAAAGGGAGGGGGCGCAAGGACGATCACATCGTTCAGACGAAACGAAAGATCGCGGTCGACAGCGATCATTATGCGCACAACTCGTATCGGTATGTTTCTCGGTGTACGTCGCGCGTCGAGGCTGACGGGGTTTTGGATCAGTTTCGTCGTGTTTGGACTCGACTTGTTCACGACCGCCTATCGACGGTCACGGTTTGACCTGCACGACGCGCAGCTGTTGGCGAGACTGGAGCCGTTCGTGAACTTGATCGGGAACACGCTATATGCCGAATCAGAGGCTGTCATCATTGCAGCGCTCAAGGCCGCTCCTTGTATACTCCAATGTCCCTTGAAGGCCGTTCCCTCGTCAGCGCCGCTCATGTCTCGCCAGATCCTCGCCATCATCCGGTCCGTCGGGAGCGCCGAATCCGAGGTGGCTCAAACGGCATTCAAATCCCTCGCGACGATCCTGCGCCAATGTCCGACCGCGAACGTCAAAGAAGACGATCTCCTCTTCCTCCTCCAGCTCCTGGCACCCGACCTCGAAGAACCGAGCAGACAAGCGAGCGTGTTCGCCTTGCTGCGCGCGATCGTGGCGCGCAAGCTGGTCGTGCCCGAGCTGTACGACCTCATGACGACCGTGTCGTCCATCCTCGTCGCCTCGCAGTCGGCGCACACGCGCGAATCCGCACGGTCGCTCCTCCTCCAGTTCTTGCTCGACTACCCGCAGGGCGCGGGGCGTCTGCAGACCACGCTCGCCTTTCTCGCGCAGAACCTGTCGTACGAGCACGCGTCGGGCCGATCGAGCGTCCTCGAGCTCTTGCATGCGCTCGTCACCAAGTTTGACGCCGGATTGATGGCGAAACATGCCGAGATGTTGTTCGTCGCGCTCGTGCTGTGCGTGGCCAACGATGCGGAGAAAGCGTGTCGGGTGGCTGCTGCGGGGGTGATTCAGGTGCTTGTGCGACGGTTGCAGGGGGGACAACAGCAGCAGATATTACAGCAGACGGTGATGGGACATTTACATGCGTGGGTGGTGCAGAGGGAAAAAGGGACGTTGCGAAGCGTCGCGGTGCAAGTGTACGGGCTCGTCGTGGACGCACTCCAGCGCGGGGCAGCGCCGTATCTCGATCTGATACTGGACGACCTTGGGGCTGTCGCCGAGAGCAGCTGTGCGTCGCTTTCCGGGGACGAGAGCGAGATGGACGTGGACGGGGAGGAGGGACTGGACGGAGAGTGGCACACGACGTACCAGATGCTGCAGGGGCTCGCCAAAGTGCTGCAGGTGTTCCCGGAGGCGACGACGGAGGCGGGCAAGGTGCGATGGACGGCCGTCGTCGAGCTGCTCGCGTTTCCGCATGCGTGGGTGCGGAGTGCGGCGTGTCGGCTGCTTGGGGTCCTCTTTGCGGCGTCGACGACGGTGGAGAGCGTGGGTTCGGGTACAGAGGTGTTGACGCATGCGGGTATGAGGGACGTGGCGGACAAGTTGGGCGCGTTGCTCAAGAGCCCCAACGTGGAGGCGAGCGTGGCGTTGCAGGCGGTGAAGAATCTGTTTTTCGTGGGCAAGTGGTTTGTGGCGCGGTCATCGGGTGGTGCGGAAGAGGAAGGGAAGGAGAACGACGGTGATGACGATGGCGAAGATGAGGAGGGGGAGGAGATTCCGAAGAAGGGGCCATCGGATGCGCTTCCCTGGCTATTCTCCAAGCTCTCGTATCAAGCCCGGTCTGCACAGATCGCGCGACGAAACAAGTCGACCGCTGCGGTACGTGTGGTGCAGCTGTTTATACGACCTGGCTGACGTATGAACCGCAGGCCAACTGGGCGCTCTCGCCGTTATCGGTGCTGCGTTTCTTTGCGGTGATGACGTCGTACATGGAGGCGACGCAGCTCGAGCGATTCTTGCCACACATCCTCACGCCGGTCTATCGGATCACCGAGGAAGACACCATCCGGGATTCGGGGATGGGTACGTTCGTGTGTGCGCTGCTCGTGTATCGGTCGCTGACCTGGGGGTATTCTAGAGGAGCTCAAGACGACCGCGATAGAGCTGCAAGACCTCGTGCAAGCCAAAGTGGGCACGACGGCGTTTGCGAACGCGTATAGCCGGATTCGACAGGGGGCGGTGAGCGTGCAGCAGGCACGGCGGGTCGCACGGGTGACCAAGGTACGTCGTTGGTTCGTTGGTTCGTCGGCGGGGGGATCCTCAATGTGGTGGCAGGCGACGACGGACCCCGAGGCGGCTGCGAAACGCAAGTTGGCGAGGAACGCGATGAAAAAGGAGAGTCGAAAACGAAAGAATAGGGCGTTTGCGTGCGTTTTTCGGTTGCTTTTGGGGTCGTCCGTCTGACTTGCTGTTTGTGTAGCGAGAGCCGGGGCCGCGTCAAGAGGCTGCGGGAAGCGTGAATGCGTCGAGGGGTGTATGCTCTTTGAGAGAGGGAGGGCACGTTTGCCTGCGTTGGCTGACGGTCCTCACCGGTGTTTTTTTTCTTGTGATGTCATTCTTGCGGATCAGTAACTTATTTCGTTCCGATCTTTCCCTCATGTCACTCTCTTGCAATCTGGACTTTTTTTCCCTCGATAATCATTGCATCGTTGCACCACCGTTGGGAAACGTGATCAACGTCATGAGTAGGACCACGAGGCCGCCCAAAGATGGCGGACTTGAATCAAAACCGGGAGAAGCATGCTCCGTCCGGATCCCCGCTGCGCGCGGTCCAGGTTTGTCTAGAAGGATGGAAACAACCGCCTGCATCATTCCTAGGAATAGAATACTATTACATGACAAGCGTAAAGAAGAGAAGAAAGAGCGGGAGAGCGAGAACAAGGGAAGAGAAGCACGTCGCCGCCACGAAAAAAAATGTTTTAAAAAGCATGTCCACAGGAGCCTAGTTCGATGAAACAGAGGAGCCAAGGACGGAGAGGGTACTTTTTGTTTTCGAGGTGCAACAGGCGAACGGGAACACGAGGGGAACACGAGGGTAGGAGGTAGGATGGGGTGTGCTGTGGAGGGTCCGTATCCGAATGAGTCTGTAACTAATGCAAAGAGTGTGCGAGCGGTGTGCGATGCATGACGTGTGAGGGGACGTGCGAGATGGAGGATGATAGGGTATTTAGACGGGAGAAAGGTCTTTGGCTGGCCCTCGACAATATGCTGGCGGGGGCTCGACCAGGCCGGGGGTGCCGGGGGTGGAGGGTGTACGGGGACTGAACTCGTCTTTGTGTGCGCGTGTGCGCGGCGTGTAGGCGGGTGCGGGCGACAGCGGTGCGGGACGGTGTTTTTGGGAGAGTGAGCGGACGGGGGGGTCGAAGGGGTTCTCTTTTTTATGGGAGAAGGGATCGGGGTCAGCAAAGTCCCAGCTGCCGTCTTCGTGTCGGCGGGAGAGACGGAGGGGCTTGCGGGCTGGGGATCGTGAGCGGCGGGGCGGGGAAATGGGCGGAGATACACACCAAATCCAAATTTGGAGGAGGCTTCAGAGGGGGCAAAGGAGGGGCGGAATGTGTAGGAGGCGGTGGAGGCCGGGCGGCGGGCGACGACGGGGATGGACTGCGACTGCGACTGGCCGGCGCGGCGGAGACGGACGGCGAGCCAGATGAGGAGGAGGGCCATGAGCACGCCGACGACAGAGACGGTGGCGGCGATGTCGGCGAGGTCCGAGTGGGACGGCGTCGAGACGGGCGTGGTCGGCGCGGGGGAGGTGTCTGTGAGGGCCATGAGGAGGGAGTGAAAAAGCGAGTGGCATGTCTTAAGCGTCTTCTTCCCGTCGAAGCCATCCCTTTTCAATACTAGTCATCCTTGGCACAGATCGCCACCTCCCATGCACGACGA
>JBBPQL010001281.1:0-11269 GCA_038092515.1 Boletus subparvulus | reverse complement strand
TGTGCGAGGGGACAACAAGTTGAACTGGGATTTGCATAGTGGGTGAAGACTTTACAAATACATTTGCGCACGAGACGGAAGGAAGGGTTTGCGTTGGGGAACTCTTCCTTTCTAAAAATCCAGGGGTTTAAACGAAATCTTTCATACCACTTCCTCCTCCTCATCATCGTCAATTTCCTCAAGCTTGGGCAACTCCTCGCTGCTGACCTTCTGTACCTTCTGGTTACCCTTTTGAGTAAAGGCGGCGCATGCGGTACTAAGATGACCGGGTTTCCGGCAGCGGAAGCAGAGTTTCTTTTCAACGCATCGTTTGCGTTCTTCCGGGGCAAGCTTGGAGACCTTGATGGTATCGACGACCATGGCGTCAGGGTCGTGGGTCTTGGTGTTGGAGGGGTTGGAGAAGGAGTGATAAGTCTGGTGAGAAGATTTTGAGTTCCTTCTGGCGATGTCGTCGGCTCATTCCCATTGGGTTTGGAAGGCGATGGCTTTCTTGTACCATTCGTCGATGGTAGTGGGGACGGTGTCCATGGACATGATGCAGCGCATCAGGGGCGGGGGAATTCCTGCGGAAAAGTACCCGATCAAGACGTTGGGGTCCGATATGTTGGCTAGCGCCACATGGTTCTTGAAGGTGGAAATATATTCCGTCAACGAGGGGGAGTAGGAGTTGTTTTTGGCGTTTTTCAGCATTCGTCTGGTAGACAGCCAGGAGATGGCATTCCCGGTGACATTGTGGTGTTTAAACGTGGTATTGAACTTCGCGACAAAGTCGGCGAAAGTTCCGAGGGAGAACGTAGTCCCAGAGATGGCGCTCTGGCGGAAGGTTGCAGCCCAAGTAAGGGCTGATCCTTTGGTCATGTAAGAAAGGGCGAACATGATTTGCTTATCGTCGTTGTCGTAGACTGTTTTGTTGACAAGGAGGTAAAATTGCACCGCGTGCAACCAGTGTTGAGACTTTTCATAGGATCCGTCAAACGCTTCGGGGGTCCCGATGTGTAACTCGGTAGGTCTGGAGGACATCGGTGGTGCGGGAGGGAAACGGGAGAGGAGGGGTAGCGGCGGTGGTGGTGGTGGAAGGGGAAAGAGGGGGGTGGTGTTGATCGGAGTGGGGGACGGTGGAGTTGGAACTCTGGGAATGGAGAGGGAAGCGGAGAGCTGGTGGGATAATGTACAGGTTTCGTCTTCTTCCTGGGCGGTCAGAAGAGTGGTGTCAGGGTCAAGGGCTTCTTCCTCGGTATCCGAGTAGGAAGGTTCGGAGGGTGAGTCGGTGGGCGAGGGTTCCCGTGGTCTCGGTAAGAACCAACGAGGATTGCGGGTGGGTTGCTGAGCAATGGTGGGAGACTATTACGATGATAGCTCTGTCAAGGAGAACTTGAATCTTTTGTTATGCTTGGCTCGGGTAGAGACAAACGTAGACTCAAAAGCGACGAGGGACGAGGGGTCCTTGAAGGGCGTCTTCAAGGTTCAAGGGTGCTGGGGGCTTCCGCAGCAACTCCTGGCGACAGACGGTCGCTTAGGGAGTTCAAGGTCGAAGAGATTACAAGGAGCGCACACTCAGAAGTAGTGCGATGACTTAGAGAAGTCCAGGGAGATTGAGTAGATTCTGTTACGATTCTTTCCTTTTCTTACATCGCTCGTCTGACGACTCGCTGTCCTCATTTGAACTTCTTTCTCACCGTTCTTCTAGAACGCCTTACACTTAAACGCGGCTTCTATTCTTACATGCCGCGCATGGTTCTATTCTTCTATCTCACGGACGTTATCTCATTTCCTGTGTCGTTAGTTACACAGCACCTTTTCCCACTTCTATCGCACAGCCGGCCCTTTCCATTTATATCCGTCTCAGCCTTTCTACTGAGAACACTGCTTGGTCCGTGCGCCGGGTACCCACTTATATAAAGCGACTACATCTCCTGTATTTCTCCTTAACTTTAATCTACTCAAATCTCCCTGGACTTCTATAAGTCATCGCACTACTTTCGAGTGTGCGCTCCTTGTAAACACCTTGCCCTTGAAAACTCCGTTTAAGCGACCGCTCGTCGCCCGGAGTTGCTGTGGAAGCCCCCAGCACCCTTGTCCCTTGAAGACGCCCTTCAAGGATCCCTCGTCCCTCGCCGTCTTTGAGTCTACGCTTACCTCTACCCGAGTCAAGCGTAACAGACTACATTCCTATTTGCTCTGTTAGTCAACGACCTGATGAGCTCGCCAATGCCTCACTCGTCTCTATGGGTCTACTTGGATCCTTGCCTGTCCAGCCAACTGTTGCCATCTGTTTGGAGTGCCTAGAGCTCTATCATCAGTTGTGCCGTCATCAATCATCATACAGTATACAAGCATTCACAAAAGCCTTATGTGCCCTTCATCAATAGGTTTGTCAGGTCCTTACTTTATCTTTCGCTCATCAAATGTTAGGTGACATATACCCAACATCTTCGTTCTCAATTCAGCGCCGCCTTTGACATCTATCTTGAAATTTTGCGGATCGTACAGAAATCATTATGAGGCATCCTTGGATGTGACGGCTTGGCTACACAGCATGGATGGGAATCATTCGGCAAAATGATTGGACGGGTCAGGGCCGGCCGACGCATGAACCTTCATCAGTGACTACTTCATTCCTGGCGATGAGGTAGAGTGCTTCAAGGTCACTGTACATGGTCAACCCGGTGAAAAGGATAAGCATGCAGCCACGTGCACTGACAACTGGACCACCACAAAAGCGGTACAGGAGGACCAAATCCATGCCTTCGATCAAACTGGAATTTTTCTTTTGGCGTGTTGTCACGGTTTTGTGGAATCCATTACAGAGATGAGATGGAGTGGCGAACTGTATGTCTCATCGCTGTGGTCTGTATTGTCAAAACTAACCCAAGGTCAATCAGAGCAAAGTACAGCCTTGCGACAGTGAACCATCTCCTTGATACTTGTGGTGATGACCAGGCCATTGGACACGACATCGGTTGTGCATCCAAGATCACCATTGCCAACAGTCCTATTGGCCACAAAGCAAGTGACTCAAATCTCAAGGTGGTCATAAATGTGTTTCGTGGTTTCGCTCACAATTGAGTCTGCCAACTCCAAAATCACGCACTCTATCAAACAGGCTTCAGCATCAAAGATCTTGAGACATGCAAGCACATTTTCTCAGGTTCCAATGCCACAGCACTGCTCATTTGCCACGCGTCCCTATATCACTGGACTCAGTTCATCAACTTGCATTTTGACCAATGGGACCAGGACAAATATTCAGAACTCAGTATGTCAATCACGTCACTTATTAATGTCTCTGATGTGTCAAACTTCAGGTTGGTTTCTTCTGAACAATTACAAACAAGTGTTACATATCATCAAGGAGATGTCGTCACTGCTCGAGTCTTTCAAGCAGTCTCAGATGTTGACCGACAATGACTTTGAACATGGCTTCAGAAGGAACTGTGTATCTATGCAGTTGTGTGAAAGAACCAGAGCAACTGGCTCTTGTGGTGAAGTATGTCGACCAGCTCGAAAAGCTTAAATTTGCTGAGTGAGTGCCTAACCTTGCATCACTTGGTGCTTTATGTACTAACAAATTACAACTATAATGGTATGAGAGTGTCACGTCATCTCCATTTTTGACCTACACCCCTGTGGAGTACACTTGGGAGTCTGGACTCAATGCTACCACCCGTCAGTGTACAACTGCCATCAATGCGGAATATGCATTGGCATTCCAGAAGCTCCAGTTACAGCTCGATGCCACCACCAGGTTTGAGCAGGCGAACAATTTTGGTGATCGCTGGAGTCCTGATCATCCCGAGTACAAGGC
This sequence comes from Boletus subparvulus, assembly GCA_038092515.1. Lineage (NCBI taxonomy): Eukaryota > Fungi > Basidiomycota > Agaricomycetes > Boletales > Boletaceae > Boletus > Boletus subparvulus. The sequence goes on along the minus strand of JBBPQL010001281.1, from coordinate 7,464 downwards.
AGCACTCGACTATGTTCAGCAGTGCAATTTCAGTCGCATTGTCGAGGAGTTGGAGGGTCTCGTTGTGCAGCGCTTATTTGAACTGTCAAAGGCTAACTTGGCTGCAACAGGTGAGTAATGGCCATCGAGGCAATAATGCTCTTATCAGTTTATCAGGGTATAAAATGTGCAAGCATATTTCCAAAGCCATCATCTGGCGATCTATGGCTATTCATACCGCCCTCAAAAAGTACAACTGACTCACACCATGCCAATGGCCCCCACATCCCAAACTTGACTACAGTGAAGTTATCAGCTATACTGTACCTCACTTGGGGAGTTCGCCATACTTACATAAGTACTCACAACAGGAAATCCTTGAGAAACCATGGGCCATTCCGCAAAATAGGAAGATGGCAATGAAATTTTTCAAGGTGAAACATTGTTATGAAGAGATCCATCACCTTAATGTCAAAGTCAGCCAGCTACAGTCGTGGATTGACCACGACGATGAACAGTTAAAATCAGCAGCACAGACTCTGCACGCTGCCACAGACAGATTGGCGGTGTAAAGATAATAGAACGGCTGGGAGGACTAAGGGTGTAAGACACACTAGCCCTGGGCCGTCAAAGGGAAGAGGGGAGGCGAGATATTTCGCCCCTAAAGGGACTCAAGGTAAGGGAGGAGTCAGAAGGAAGTCCAAAGCCAAAGGATAAAGTGCAGAGGATAGTCCGGGGAGCGACTGGAGCAGGAGACCGGAAGTCCGAGGAGCACAAGATGAAGGGGGTGAGAGCAGAATACGGTGACGATGACAGTGAACAGTGCAGTAGGCGGTGAACGGTACGAGGGACGAGTGGTTCGAACAGTTCGTGAATCCAACCAAAAGTGTTTTTCAATTCCTAAGTACAAGGCTTTATAGTCCGGGTATACTCGAGACTGTCAAACTCAAGATAGCTGTCAAGTCCAAAGGGAACGAGTAAAAGGGGTCAGGTACCAGGCCCGAGACCAATGTCTAACTGGGTGCTTTCGGCACTGGAGAGACCGACCAGGGGCCGATGGTACCGATAGACAGTGAAGCCGTAACATACTAACAATATAAACTGAATAGTCCAGATGCACTCGGCATGGTCCGGTATAAACCGAGGCCAGTCTTAGCAACTAGAAAGGAGTTTGGAGCGAATGGATAACAGTAAGGCAGTCGGGTGAAAGGTAAAAGGGGTGGAATATAAGCACAGAGACGTACGAGTCTCTACATCCATGGGGGACTTGCTTCTGACTGTCCCCAGTCGGAAAAGGATCTGTGCCGAGAAGAGAACAATGCAGAGTCTGAAAGCGTGTGACCGGGTATATAGTCCGGCATGCGTCACCTTCTTCTTCCTCACTTCTCACCCTCTTACCATCATGTCACAATTCCAGTCCTGCCTCAACAAATTCCGTGCCATGACCGACGCCAGCTCCCTCCTGCACCTCAACGCTTGGTGCAGCTTCCGTCAAGCCACTGAGTGGCTCAACGGACTCGCAAGGTTGGTACCCAATGATAAGGACGAACTGGCCAAAGACCAGGAGATCTGGGTAGAGGCTTTCAGTAAAGCAATGGTAAGCCCCTCGTATTCGATGATAGTGGTAGCTGATACAAAGTGCGGGTAGGACGCGTGGGAGAGACACTGTCATGAGGCCGACAAGCTCAGCATTGACACCGACATCGACAACCAATTCGCAGTCGTGGTCGCGGAGGCCGAGCACACACAGGCCGAGTGGGTGGGGAGAACGGCGATGAGGCTGGCATCCCAAGCATCGGCAATGGAGGTGGAGGAGGTGGAGCAGGCAGTGGTACCCGCCACAGAGATAAGGGGGGCATCGTCCGAGGCGGTGTCGGTCGCCTCATCCACACACAAGGTGAGTAGCGACACCATCGGTCTGTCAAACCAGACTAACAAGTGTCCAGAGGGTCTGGGAAGAGGATGAGGAGGGTGTGGCGGCCGAGTCCGCCACTATCAAGCGCAAGGTTTCAGCGCTGGTGGTGCGACTGGTCAGTACCGAAGGTGCATGCGAGACCTGCAAGAAGGCGGGGTTGTGGCCGAATGCACGTATGGGACCGGTGTGGCTTGTGCCCGATGCAAGTCGGCCAAGCTGCGCTGCAGCTTGGCGCAAGGGCGGCACGGGCAGAGGAAGCCCACTGAAGCAGTGGGGAGCTCGGCGGTGGCGGCAGTTGTCATTGAGACGACAAAAAGTAAGTCGACCCTCTCGGTCTTCCCCTCCCTGACTCACCGGTTCAACAGGTGGGAGGATGGTTTGGCCGACAGCCAAGGCCGGCCCCAGCAAAGGGCTCCCTCGCCCATTGAGGTCAACGATGAGAGCGAGGCCGAGGGGGAGATGACCCCAGCCCATTCGAAGGGGAAGGCGCGTGCGGTGCCGAAGAAGACCGGCAGCAAGTCGGAGGCAAGGAAGACCTGGGACACGCTGGCACACCATCTCAACCACCTCCACTCCCGGCTCTTCCAGATCCAGGCGAAGGTGAAGGAGTTGGAGGTCAAGCACGCTGTGGTGATGTTGGAGGTGAGCGAGATAGTAGAGGCCCTCAAGGATATGGACCTGTAGATAGTTTCCTCCACTCCGTCCTCCGCTTAGTCTGAGTCAAAAAATGTAAAGTACGCCTAAACAAATCGGGTTTCGGTATATCGGTGCAAAAAAGAAACAGAGAGAAAAATAAGGAATAAGGGATGAAACATTGTTAAAAAAAAGGGGGGTTGAAAGGGCAAGGTTAAACGAAATCAATGTCCGGTGTGTGGGGTACCGCCCGTCTTGTGTTCCTTGGTCTTTTTTCCTCCTCTATGCCTTCCGGTCTTTGTTCAGTCTAAGTGTCGGTGTTCGGTATGTTCGGTCTATGAGATATAAACGGGCATGTGTCCCATCACACGTTAGAAAGGGAAGGTGTTCAGTATGAGTTTTCGGAGAGACATAAGGAGTAGGAGATGAGAGGAAGAAACAGGATATTTTGATGTCTGGCTTTCGGTATACATATAGTAGAAGGGATGCGGACTGTCTGTGGTGATGGTTTTTTAGTGAGAGATATAGGAGGTAGATGAGAGTCACCAGTCTAATCCCGGGGTGGAACAGAGATTATAGTATGAGGAAAAATTATGAGCGTTGGTCTTCAGTGACATATGCCCGGACTAGTCTGACTCATAAGAGTCTCGGTCTTCTTCGTCGGGCTCTTCCACATCTTCTCCTGCCAGCTTATCCAGGTTTTCATCATCCGTATCTGTGAGCTCAGTGATACGAATAACAGATGAAAGGCGAGAATTGTAGGGGATAAGCCGAAAGGCAGCGTAGTGCAATCTGGATACCGCTCCATCCAACTCCGCCAGTAGGTATGACCTGCCGGTAGTCCAGTGAAGGACCACCATAGGACCTAAGTACTGAGGCTTCATCTTTCAGTTAAGCTCCTTCTCGATTTGGGTATTTCGGACTAAGACCAGGCTGCCTGCCCAAAAGTCAAAGTCCTTGATCCGGTTCTTGAAAGCGGCCTTGAAGTGCTTGACAGACTCGAACCGAGCCTTTAGGACATGCTTACAGATTGACTCCAGGTCCTCCTGATGCTTTTGGAGCTGTCGGGCTCTCCAAGCAATCAGTCCGGATGAGTAGAGGGGTTCAGTATCTGGAGGAGGAACAAGAAATGTTGCTTTGGTGTTACAGTTTGCCTTCTTACACATGGTATCTTCTTGCCTTCTTTCTTTTGTCGCACTCATATCCTCTTCGGTATGTGTTCTTACGATTGGGTTCACTGCCTAATCCTTCTAAGTCCGCTTAACTCTTCTTTCATCGAACTCTAATCCCACGCCATTATTCTTCCTTTACTACCGGAAGGGATTATATCACATTACTCATTCTTGCTTACTGCATGAGCCCTTATCTACGGACAGCCTCGTCTTTCAGCCGATTCTATCGTATCGGTTACGTGTTCCCCATTACTCATTGATTCTCTCTTGTTCTATGGAGTTCTACACTTACGCGTCACATAGTATAAGTAGCCAGCTGCCTGTACAGTAGTCTCTATTCTTGTTCTATGCAATCTAGCGTACTCTTGAGTCCTTGAGCATTCGGCTTAAGACCTTCGCACCACTCGACTTAACCCTAGTATCTCTTGTTGTCTTAAGGACGAAGTGTCTCTTCGTGAGTACCTCCCTTGAGACGACTAGGTTTCGCTTCGACCTACCAAGCATACGTCTCGCGTAACATTTGGCGAGATCAAAAGGGAATAATGGCTGACGCCATGAACCATAAAGTATGGAGACAAACTGGTAGACCGAAGCACGGTCATGTGCTCAGCCCAAAAGACTGAGTGAGTGGCAGTATGCCAGCAGAACTCCCCCCCCAGGGTGCTTTTGGTGATGGCCTCCTGGACATCAAGGTGACACTGCTCGACCACACCATTAGCCTGGGAGTTATAGGGGGAGATGTGTATATGCTGAATATTGTATCGGTCGGTGAGGACATCGAGAGCCTGAACAAAGGCTGGGTCATTGTCAGTGACAATCTTGGCCAAAGCGCCCCAACAACAGAGAATATCTTCAAAAATAAAGGAAGTGAGGGCGGAGGTGTTCTCGGAACGCAACATCCGCCACTCGGGGTAAGCGGTCAATGCACAGTGAGCTTGAACAATATACCGATAACCGGCAGACCGAGGCATCACCATCGTGTCTAGGTGGACCTTGCGAAACAAGCCACTGATAACTGGCACGGTAGGAGGAATATGTAATTGACAACTCTGGTGAATTTGGCACTTGTGGCAGGTCCGGATGAACCACTTGACGTCTTCGACCAGCATCAGCCACCAGAAGTGGAGTAGAAGCTGCATCCGGACTGTAAAGACACCTTTGTGCCCGAGGTCATTGTGAGCCTCCCTGATTAGTCTGAAATGCTGGTGTTCAGATACTACCAACTGGTGGCGACTGTGTGGTTCTCGGCACCATAGGCTGCTGTGGAGGAGAAAGAATTTCGTCGCTGAGTTGACGAATGAGTGAAACTCTGTGTCAGAAAGGTCAGCCGGTTAAGCACGATTCTCGAGAAAGCCTCGGATCAAGCGAATCCAGGCTTCTCTAGCGATGGCCTTGGCAGACCGGGGTATAGTGGGAGAGTCCGGCTCTGCAATGGGCTTGGAAGCAGAGGAGTGAAGGACAAAAGAATATGACTGCACAAAGATCAGTGGGGGAATGGGTAAAAGGAGAAAGCAACCCGACGCCAAGGGGACAGAGGGCAGTAGGCAAGGGAAACGAAACCCCAAATGTGCGGAGCATGGCGTGGTAGAGGAAGGCAATAACCAATCATTGAGTAAGGTAATGCAAAAGGAGTAAGAATTGTCCAACCAATCCTCGAAATTATCTGTATCAGGAGGATCGTCATCCGAGGGTGGCCAATGCAACAGTCCGTCAGGACCGGTGTGTCAGTCTGCGGAAATGTGATGAAGTTCGAAATGAAATAGTAGTATACCAGTGATCCACCGATTGATGGTCGCGTTCGGCTGCAGATCAGGGTTGTTAATCATGCCTTTGATGTATTTGGCGTCCATTTCTACAACAAGGTTAGTGACTCCAAAGATGAATACCCGGACTGCTCGGAGAGAGCAGAACAGTCCATACAGCTCGAGCTTAGCCTGGGAATACCAGCTTTCTACGCTCGTGAGGCTGATAGAGCCAAAGCGGTTTGGATAGTGCCTGCCATCCTCCCCTTCCTGTGACAGAATGAAGCCGACTGCGATGACTGAGGTGTCTACAGTGAGCACAACCACTCGGCCAGACTCGTAGTCCAAGCACCAGAGCACCAGAGACTGAATGATTTCGTCCTTCAGACGAATCATTGCAGCACACTGGGCCTCACCCCACTCGAAGGGGATACCCTTTCGTGTCAGTCCGACTAGCGGTCTAGCGATAGCAGCGAAATTTTGAATAAAAATCTGAAGCACGCCACAGGTCCCTAAGAACCCACGAACTTGCATAAGATTCTCGCATTCTGGCCAATCCCTGATCTTCTGGATTTTAGCCTCATGCAGAACCCGACCTTCGGAGGTGCACTTGTGACCGACAATGGTGGCGTCCGGAGCAGCAAGAACGAATTTCTTAGCTGAAACGGTTGCATTAACGTTTTGGAGGCGTTGGAGGATTCTGTGGATGACGGTGAGATGTTTCCAGATAATAACCTGATGCCTGGGTTCTCCGGTATCGTCTCATACGAGCTGTCCGGTCTTTGGTAATGGGACGTCTCGGACTTCACCGGGAGGTCATCAATGAATGGCATGGTATGGTGTGGTATCTCGTGCTGGAGAATGAATGCCATGTTGGCTTGGTACATCTGGACAGCGTTAGAATGTCCCATCGGTAGAGTAGTAAGACGATGCAGTCCGAGCAGACTATTAAACATAGTCATATCCCGGGAGTCCATGTGTAACGGACATTGGTCATATCTGGCGAATAAGTCCATCATGCTGTAGACCGCGTATCCGCTGAATGACTCAGCTAGGTGCTCTATGAAGGGAGGGACTGAAGAATCCTGGATGGTGACAGCGTTGAGGGGCTGAAGGTCGTGCACAAGCCAAAGTGTCTTACCATCCTGTTTGAGCACGCAGAACCAGCGTGACCGGTATGCCGCGGCAGACGGTTTGTACACACCAGAGGCAACACGGTCTTTGATAATCTGTATGGCTTGATCCCAGGATGAAGGCGGGATAGGAATGTTTCAGAGTATCCATGGTGTATGGGGAACGGTAGGTATCTTGACAGGTGGAAAATACCAATTGTCTAATCGGCCGCATTTGGTAGCGGTCCATGCAAAAGCGGTCTCATGATTGAGAACCATCCACCAGACTAGCTTGACCTCTTCGGGCCACAGCCATTGGGCCGGGTCGAGGTCAAGCGCATCGGCGCGTTCCTGTGTGAATCTTTGTCTGGGGGGTTAGTTGGTAAGGTTATAAGACCAGCCAGAGGGTCGTCAGGTAACCGGTGGAGTACACGGTACTCCTCCTTGAGAGGAGCCAGTACCGGCCGGACCTTTTTGGCTACAGGCTTGTAAGCGAGTGAGTGAGAAGTAAAATCAAAGGAATAGGTATCAAGAAGGGCAGAAACATGAGATGGAGAGAGAACCGATTGAGTAGAAGAGAGAAACGGATATGCCGAGGACAGCGCATAGTGAGATAGGTTTGGGGCCGAGAGCGGCCCTTGGTCTAACAATGCCAAAACGGAAAAGGAAGCGGATGAGGTGGGAGAATAGTTCAAATGGGGCTCTCCCTGACCTTTCGGTGGATCATCGATGTCTAAAAATCCATTTCAATGACAGACTGGTGGCTAGAACAGAATAGTCCGCGCTGGCAATGCGGACATCCTTCAGTCCAAGCTCGAGTGGGTAACTTGTACGCCTTTCCCGAGTTGGGGTCACAAAGTGTGATTGTCTGAGAGCCGTCCGGAAAGTCTTCAGTAGAAGCGCTGAGTAAA
>JBBPQL010001280.1:0-11276 GCA_038092515.1 Boletus subparvulus | reverse complement strand
TCCGGTATAAACCGAGACCGGTCTTAGCAACTAATAGGGAGTTCGGAGTGAATGGATAACAGTAAGGCAGTCGGGTGAAAGGTAAAAGAGGTGAAATATAAGCACAGAGACGTACGAGTCTCTACAATTGGATAAACTAGAGCTCAGCCTGAATGCCAAAGGGGACTGCTAAAGACATGAGCTAAAATTAATGGAATTTTACAAAGCCAGAAACGTAGACATACAAGCAAGTTCAAGACTATTCTGAGCATAGTTGACAGGACTGCTGGGAAGAGCAGTTGGCTTCATGCGGGGCTGCTTTTGCACATGTGGAACATCCAAGACTTGGTGGCCGACAGGAGAGTCACATAACAAATTTCGAACACAGCCAACTTCATACTCAGCACCTGCCAGTATCTTCCCTGCTTCCTTGGCCCGATGCTTGTACAAATCGCAGAGGGCGAGGTTCTTCACACCCATGGCCTCAACAAGGTCATGCTTGAGCTGACAGACAACACAATGTGCCCTTGCAACCTCGAGAATCAGTCGTGTGTCTTCCATCTTGAATTCCACCTGCTCGAGATCCAACAGTTCGTCCTGATTCCATTAGTATTGGTTAATGTTACAATAAGTACATAAATTCTTACATTTATGTTATTTTTGGACACTACGGAGTTTTGCACTGCCAGGGGTGTTCTCCTGGTAGGTGCGGGTGTCATGAATTGGGAGACAATGGAAGACTTTGGAATGTGAATTGCGCCGACAGCACTTGGAGTACCGATGTGTGGAGTGGCTAGGACTTTGATGGAGTGGGGGGGACGCTGGGACAACATGGGTGCTATGGAGTCTGAGGAGGGAAAAGACTGTAAAGTGTCCTCAGGGCCAGGTGTCTAGCCTGAGGGAACAACGTCGAGGTTTCCACCAGGGGATTCATTATAACAATGCTGACTTCATTGCAAGACGCTCTCCATTAACATTTTTTGATCATCTGCTGACCAAGGGGAATTGTCTGGACTGTGGTATGGACCATTTTCCATGCTGAAGATGTGAGGGAAACAAAAATATCTGAAAGTTCAACACAGATCAGTTAAGCAACATGCTAGTATCTGAGTCTCACCAGTCCTCACTGATTTGAATTTACCATCATCTCTTGTATCACACACATTGTGTCCACGCCCCAGTCGTTGCCCAACACATTGTGTGTTCAAGTTTTCCCTCCAAGTTTCTGATGCCCAACTGCCCCAGGTGCCTCAAAATTTTCCCTCATCAGGAGGGCTCATGCAACATCTCCAACAGCCCCGCTCTCACTGTCATGATGACAACTATCGACATCAGCTCATATTCCCTAGCATTCACCCTCCGAGTCCAGTGCATGAACGCACCCAATCTCCCTCATGTTCACTGTCGCTTGGACCTTCGCTTGCTTTCCCTACAGCCCAGGACTCATACAGAGATGATGAATTAGGCTCTGAGCCTCAGTTTTCAGTACCTCCCCATGAGGACATTCAAATGGAAGATGTTCCAGACCCCCACCTTAATGTGTGGGTGGATAGTGGACTATTATGAGGGTGCAGGTGCTATCTATGGAACAGGAGAAATGTTCCTCTCGAAGTTCAATCAAGATCAATATGCCAAATGCCGCGTGAACAATCCCCATTATCCATTTGCTGACTCGAATGACTGGACACTTGCAAGCTTTCTCTTGAAGTCAGGCCTCAGCATGCGTGCTATTGATGAATACTTATCTTTGAACATTGTAAGCAGATCAGACACCATGTTAACATGATACTGAGTGTCTCCCAGGTCAAGACACTACCCCTTTCCTTTTGGACAGCACGGGAACTACATTTGCATGCCAAATCTCTGCCATCTGGGCCGTGTTGGACCTACAGGCTTGTTCCTACCACTCATGCTATGAAGGAACCCATTTACCTCTACCACCGTGATGCCCTCAACTGTGTCAAATTGCTGTTCAATCACCCGCTGTTTGCAAATGAAATGGACTATGTCCCACACCGTGTTTTTACAGATGCCGAGCATACTGTAATGTGAGGGTGTACAATAAGTGGATGAGAAGTGATGGATGCTGGGAGATGCAGATGAACACTCGCCCATTGCAGAAGCTTCAAGTTCATGTACTGACCACCCATGCTAGATACCATTACCTATTGGTGCCACATTGTGTGGTGTTACATATTGTGTCATCAGATAAAATGCATATCACCGATATGTGTGGAGGCAAGGTCGCACATCCCATATTGATCAGTCTAGCCAACATCAGAATGAAAGTGTGGAACAAAGCTTTGTCACATGCTTTTCTACTTCTCGCTCTCAAGCCGATTCCTGAGTTCCTTCACAAGACTTCCTGAATGCACTCACTTCTTGAAGCCCGCCTCTTCCACCAATGCATGGATGCTATCCTTGAGTCCTTCAAAGAAGCGGTGGAACACAGATATATGATGCCCAATCCATCAGGGAATCTACATTATTGCTTCATGCCACTGGTCTCCTTCATCGCCAACACTCCTGAAGCCTGCATGGTCGTGTGTGTATGAGGCCAAACCTCCCTGGTCACCGTTGTTGCAAGTAAAAACTTTGGGAATCGCAACAGGCATGAGCCACGTACCACCGCACTGACTTTGCACCAACTTGATTTGGTCAGTCACCTTGCGGCCAACATCGAGGCATTTTTCCAAGCATGTGAACCATATCATCTAAGTGGGGTGGCACTGCCTTTCTGGCATGACTGGCTGTATGCAAAACCCAATCATTTTTAACCCCCGAAGCACTTCACTACTGGCACCAGCAATGTTGGGATCACAGTGTCCGCTGGTGCAGGTTTGCTCTTGGTGATGAAGAAATTGACTTCTGATTTTCCATTTTTCCCAAGATCACCAGCCTTTACCACTTCAACCATGGGATCACGAAGCTCAAGCAGGTCAGTGGACGAACTCAAAGAGATGTTCAATGCTACCTCGGTGTTATAATTGCTGGTGATGTTGACACAGACATCATCAGGACAATCTGTGCCCTCATGGAACTCAGATACTTATCCCAGGCCCCAGCTATTACTTCACAGGTGTGGGACAGGATCTGGGCTGCACTCGACAAGTTTCATGATTACAAGCAGGCAATCCTCGACCATGGCCTTCATCGAGGTCATAATACCGTGTTAGACCACTTTCATATCCCAAAGCTAGAGTTGATGCAGCACGTCATTCCAAGTATTGCACAGGTGGGGTCCTTGCTACAATGGTCAGCAGACACCACAGAACACGCTCATATCGACATCATGAAGGACCCAGCTTCCATGATGAATAATCAGGGCTACAACGACCAGATTTGCCGCATCCTTGATTGTGATGAGAAACAGTGACTGTTTGAGACTGCAATAGTCCTTCAAACATCTCAAACAGCTGCTGAAGTGGGAGGACTCGGAGAGCAGGTGGGCAATGGATCAGACCATGAGGATGATCATGATGGTGCTGGTAACGAAAACATCTTGGAGGCTCTGTGGTCAGCAAAATGTAGAACAACTGATTTCTTCAAGATTGCTGCAAGGGCAGCCAGCAGCCCCACTGACATGTCCAGCTTTCCACCCCATACCATTGTTGCTGGCTCAGCAGCCATCCACCTGAACATCGAGCCCAAGTTGCGCTGCAAGTCCATTGATGAAGTTGTGCATCAATTTGATCTCCCAGATCTTCATGCAGTGCTGGGCGACTACGTGAACTGTGAGGGGAAACCATATCCTCTCAATCACTTTCATACCTTTCGTACAAGGTGGTCTTCTTCCAATGTCAATCTTCCGTTTACTGAACTCCAAGTATGGTTGAAAGCTCGCATCCAACAAAGTCTTACTACTATCCAGAAGAGACTTCCTCGATGTTCACTATTCATGCCCATCCACCTGATCATGACTGGAAAGACAGCAGATGCAATGCTGGAATAGTACAAGTGGACGAATCATATCAATGGCCAATGAGTGGGCTGCAGGGTAAGTTGCCATCATGCTCATTTGGCACATGAACCTCTTACTTATTTTGGACCCCATACAGGATGCTCTGTCATTCTCGTGCACCTAATCATGTGTCCTGCCTCCCCAAGAAACACTCGGAGCGCTTGGGCAAACTGTGCTCTTGTGTATGCACAGAGATTGGACATCATACCTCAGCATGGTGGTCCGACTGAGGCCACTACAGGCCTCCATGTGCTCAAGAGAGCAAAGCACATGAATGGTCGTGATTTTGGTGAGGTTTTTCTGTTGGACCAGCTGAGATCTTATGCGCACATCACACCTCGTTTCAGTGCTGTCGCTGACAACCATCTTACTCATTCGAATAGTATTTCTTCCTCTGAATCTTGCTTTCTGAACAAGTACTTTGATAAGGATTTCTTCTATGCTGTATCCAAAGCTATGTAGCTCATAATTTACCATGTATGTGCACCAGATCATCATCCATCACAAGCCTGAGGTCGTTGTTACTTGTGTCTCCTAAGTTTATGGTGGAGGATGTACATTGTGCAGCCTGGCCATCCTAGTAGAGTGGATGTAAAATCTGCCGACTGTCCCCTGTGGTCCTTCCCACTCTGTCCAACCTGAGCCCCCCCTCTCCCTCTCTCAATAGCATTGTCGCGGGATTTTCCAGAGTTGGAGCACATGAATACACTCTCTTCCTCCTGTGATGCGGTGGCACACCACTCAGGCTCTGCCACGCTGATACATGCCAAGCTGCTGTGCAGCCTGCTCAAGCGCTCAACCCCACCCTGCTTCTCTGCTCCCTATAACTCACCCATGTTGAGTCCATCCCTGCTCAGAAAAGGCTGTTCTCACCACCCGTCCATGACCCAGACCAGGACAACATCTTCCTGCAATCTTCCTTCAAGTATCCTCCCCCAGTGCACCATCTATACTCCCATCGCATACATACATCCTCAACAACGATGGGGGCAGCATCTTTCTTTCTCCCTCTTCCACAGCCACTGGCACATTTCCATTTTTGTCTCTGAGTCCCCCAACTTCACAGCCTCTCTGCACACCCGTGAAAGAGCAACTTCACTCTAAGATCAATCTGTGCTCGAGTCTAAGTAGCTCAACGCCCAGTCTCAAGTCCAATCAACCCCAGCAGCCCCTTGCACTGGCATAGGCACGAAACACAAATCATCAGCAAGCTTCTCGACCCCACTAGAGCGTCTGCTTCCACCCCTTTGTCTGTCTCTGCTGTGAATGCAGTTCCTGTTTCTGGAGCTGCATTCCATCATCTCGCTCCCCTGCCTGCACTCCACTTTGGTATTCACACACCACAATCAAAGGCTGAAACGGAGGACTACCTAAAGGGGTCAGTAGAGACACTGAAGCAACAACACATTCGCGATATCAAAAACTCGGATGAGGTGGGGTGTCATAGAGGATGATGACTCAGCATGGTAGGTGGAGGAACACAATAATGTGGTAACAAAGGAGCCTTTGTCGATCAAGCTCCCTCTGCTATCGTGTCGCTTGAGGGATCAGTTGCGTGGTCGCCGAAAGCCACTCACCAGGTCCCACAAAAGGGCAGCACCCTCGACGAGGTGACCGAGTCAGTATCGCCCCGGAGCCACATTCTGAGGAGACTGGTCCGCTCGAGTCCCGTGTCTCTCGAGCTCCTCAGGAGTGTAAATCAATTACCATCACTCTCTGCTTCATCTCATGTATGTATCACTATTCTATTAAACATCCATCACACTAAATGTTTTGTGATTAGCCAAGTCCCAAGCATGAACGTCCATCAACTTCGCCACCAGTCGCCTTTCTGTCAGTTAGTCGGAATTGGATGTCCGTTATTCACAGTGGTCCACCTCTGTCAGTGAGCAACTCCAATATCCCGCAGACAGCTTACTGGTAGTAGTGGACCACATCCCTTCTTGCCGACAGCTGCACCCAACACTGCACCTCGCGCACTTATGACACATCTCGCAGGCACCAGCTCCACTTCTCTATGACTGCTCATGTGTTCTCCGACATTGCATCTACCCTTGGTATCCCTTCACTACTTCCCTCCCTCAAGGCCATCTTTCAAGTTGTTCTGGGTTCGTCGTATGGCATTGGGTAGATGCAACTATTTCCAAGTCGTGGGGACCATTCGAACTTGCACAAAAATTGTGTGTTTTGGAGATCGTTGGGAGTATAGTACATAAATGAGCTGAAGGACCAGGGCGACGGACTTGCTCTGCTTCATCTCGCATTGGGTTCATTGTGCTGCAGAAGGGCTCATGACATGCCATCAGGGCTCCCTTTCAACGTCGCAATCAATCACTCATTGGAACCCTACTATTCACCCAACCTATCCCCCTCATTCACCACCACTTGTCTATTTTGTCATGCTCACCAAGCACAAAGCCATCAAGGCCGAGATCACGAGCTTCAAACCTCCTGACATGCCCCCATCGGTGCTCCACTTCAACTCCCCTTCGATGATGCATTCAAGGGTTCATCAAATCTCCAATCTCTCCACCCTCATTCATCGCCACTTGCTTACTTCACCAAACTGGCCTCAGCTACTTCCATTTTTCCATCTTGTGGATCCCATACTGTCACTGAATGCGACTTTACACCAACAAGGTGTGGGAGTATTAGTAAGTCACAATTGTCTTTTGTTGATGTCTCGCAATATCATGATTGGTGTTTGTTTTCAGCTGATTGTGGGGCTGAATTCATCCCAGCACAAGAGTGGATGCATATTTGCTTCCAGCTTCAAGTTCTGGACCTCTTAAAGGCACACAAGATGGACATTTGACAAGCCGCTGTTCATGCATTGGGCTACATTGCTAAGAGTTTGGGTTCTCAAGATATCCTTTCAGTTCTCCTCACCAACCTGCATGTGCAAGAATGTCAAAGTCATGTTTGTAGCACCGCAATCATAACTTTCATGGTTAGTAAGACAATATATTATCGTACATAATATATTTACACAATGCAAGGTTTGCACAAAGTTATAACTAGTAGCCCCTGGACTATGCACTGAGTCGTGAGTCAACCCTCAGCACGATGTGCAGGGCAGCAATAAGACCGTTGGCACCCATTTAAAAACAATGTGCCCACCCCCAAATTTCTCAGGGTACCCAGTTGCTTCGGTCCCCCATCCATTTTCACCACCATCCTTATTGGTATCCCCATGGCGAAAGCGAGATGTGCAGCCAAAGCCAAAGCAAATCCACCAGACCCACCCGATCCTGACACATCTCAACATCCAGCCCATTCAACAGCTGGCAAAGGAGGCCACCTCACTCAGCTGCAGAAGGTGGCACTCGTCATTGAGACGCCAAGGCCGAATGCCAGACAGCCTGCAAGTGGAGGTGCTGTAACAAATGACCAGGCCGTGAATTTGATGGCTCTGACCCCAGGCTGCTGAACTCGAAAGAACAAGCTGGGTGGCAAACAGAAGGTAAGCTCACAATAGTCCTGTGACATGCATACCACACTAACTATCAACTTAGGAAGCAGATGCGAATGCAATGCAGGTCGATCAAGTGTACGCAAACCCCCAGCTGCCTTTGTCGGGATACAAACAGTGCAGGACTATGAAAGGGATTGCCCCAAGAGTGTTACCCACCAATTTCCATCTGAGCCTCAACAACCAAGTTCACAGCCACAGTCTTCACACCAGCCCCACTCTCCCCAGGTCCCCACCACATGTCACGAACTTTTGCCACACTTGGGGTCAGATGACTTGTTCCACAGTCTGTTGTCTGTCATCTCCTCACATGGTGACCAGAAAGAGGTGCTGGATAGATGTGATGATGACTATGGTACAGATTCCCCCCCTCCCCTCTGCCGTTACTGATCATCATATTTCAGAGGGGCTTTATGCGGACACCATGGATGAGCATCAGGTTCCAGATCATGAAGTCAATGGAGCCCACGCTCCCAAGTTCAACTATAACTGGGACATGGAGGATGATGGGCAAGGCATTGATGTGGACTTTGGTGAAGATCAGTGAGGTGATGATGACGAGGATGGGGGTGAAGATCATCAGGGCAACCAGGGCGAAGATCAACAGGGCAGCCACTATGAAGACAAAGATCAACAAGGCATCCACAATGACAAGGATGACAAGGACAAAGGGCAGCACTCACAGCTCGACCATCACCATGCCCAACGCCTATTGCCTTCCCCTCCCTGCTCTCATGCCGACTCTGCAGTGCCCATCACAATGGATGGCACTTCTGGTGCTGTAAAACTCCTTGGCGAGCACCCGAATTCTATTACGGGATGCTGAGGCAATGAACTTGTAAGTACAACTACTCTATTTCCATGTAGTCTCCATTTCAATTTCTTTTTGCAGGCTGGAATAGACTATGATCTCCTTGACCATCACCATTTGAGCAACCGCCGCCATAAATCACCTTCTTCCACTTTTCTTGCTGGTGTTCGGAGTGGTGACCACAGGGATGATCACAGTTCAAAGAGGTTGTGCTTTAGCAACAAGGCTGGCGATGGCAAGACCGTCACTGCTGTTCTAAGGTCCCATGATGCTGCTGTTGTCGTTCCCAGGTCTTGTGAGGCCTCTGGTGCTGTTCTGCAGCCTTGTGATGGTGCTGCTGCTGTTCCAAGGCTGCACGAGGATGCTCGAGCTGTTCCATTCCCTTGTCATGATGTTACTGTTGCTTCCAGGCCTCATGAGGACGCCCATGCTGTTCCGCGACCTCATGATGATACTGCCATTGCTTCCAGGCCTCACAAGGATGCCTGTACAGTTCCAAGACCTTGTGATGACACTGCCGTTGCTCCCAGGCCTTGCCAAGACACTCGTACAATCCCACGGTCCCATGATGCTGCTGCTGCTGCTGCTGCTAGGCCCCACAAGAATGCTTGTGTTGTTCCCAGACCTCATGAGGATATTCCTGCTGCTCGAGGGCCTCATCCAGGCACTCCTGCTGTGCTGACCACTCAGGGAAATGCTGCTGTCTCAGGAAATCTGGAGGCCACTATGGTACTGGCACAAGCCCAACATTGTGGAAAATTATCAAGGAATCTGAATGGGAGCATCCCACCCAAACCATGCACAATTCATTTCTACCCTCCACATTGGGTTGACCTGCTGGAGATGGCAAAAGCTTGGGTCCGTCTCTCCTTATTTACAGCCTATCCCTTTCTCCATGCACACACAGCCATAACCGGCCAGTGTGCGGAAATTTTATTCAAAGTCTTTGCATGCCATGAGAGAGATGGTAAGGCAGTGGAGGTTGGTGAGTATGGTACAACACTGATCTACTGGTGATGAGCTCAACAAATATATTCTAGAGGATTGGAATAAGCACAAAAAGAACATGGCATGTTTGGTGAGTTGATATCCCATTGGCACGAGCTTTTGCGCTTACGGTGTGCCAGCTTTTCTACGATACGCAAACTTTCTGAAGTGAAATCAAGAAAGTTTCACAAGAGATCATCCCTGTCGCCTACCAGCTCATTGCCCCTGAACATTTGACAAGTCAAACCACAAGGCTGCAATTCATCAAAGACAAGGTTGCCTCTTTACTGCAAATGTCCCAGTACTTGAAGGGCGCAAATGATGACCAGATATGAATTTACAGGATGTTTTGTACCTATGGAAGGCTACTGACCGTCGACAGGGACATTCATCCCACTTTGTGCACCCCGCTCTCAAAAGTACATATGTCATGCAGTCTTTTATTGTAACTCTTCAAAGAGTCTTCACAATTTCCCCCAGTTTCAACAGATTGTTCCGAAAACTGCTGTTGCACAGGTGGCAGCCTATGTATGTCCTTTACTTTTTTTCCCACCTTTCATTTGAATTCCACTGATGAACTATCACCCAGGTTCACACTCTACTCATAGTATGGAAGAACCATGGCCACAACAATAGCCAACCCCTGAACTCTGACTTGGTCAAAACAACATACAAGAAATTGCTGGCGAATATTGTGCACATCACCAAGCACCCATACCACTGTAGAAAGGTGGTGCTGTAGAATACTCAGTAAGTCACTAAGTAAAACTAAAGGTAAGAATGGTGCGATGTAGCCATGCTTAAGTAAGCAGTAACTACCATATACAGAATATAAATTCCAACAACCACAGTCCGAAGTTGGAAGACACATTGGCGGAATGGGCCTAGAGTGGATTGTATGTATTTGGTGCATTCTACTGCAACCTACCTACACTGACTTTCTATTAATTTTAGGGTTGGTTTTGTGATGGAGGTGGATGATAACGATGACAATAATGAGTTTGGTGGCGTACTCTCTGATTTTGATGATGATGGCATGTTGGACTAGTGATTACAGATACTTACTCTCTCCCATAATATGAATTAGTTGTTTTCTGTCAAGAATACTCAATGGTGTGAGGGAATTGATACAGATATGGTATGGGTATGATACAGATCCAAGGACAATGTACAGTGTGGTATGGACTAGTACAGAGTTGGTCAGACCCACCATGAATAACAGATGGTACAGTACACATGGGTCTGATACAGCAGTAGTTATAGACTTGTACAGTTACAATTTGGCTGCACAGTGCCATACAGAACATGACCTGCTGTACAGCGCTGCGACAGATTACCAATCAGCTGTACAGAGTGTGAGCCTGTGACATAACTGTACCTTGGCTGCACAAGGGGTGACCTTCCAATAACACTGTGACAACTGTGACCAAGTGTACAGCACTGTCCACAAGACTTTGAATTTGCTGATGTAGCAGTCTCATTTCAACTTGTTGTGAGTTGCAGCATGCACTGCTTGTTGTGCCATCCTTACCATCTCATCTCCCATGGTATCCGACGCCATCTCCATCACTTTTGTGGCTCCAATCACCCTCAACATCTCTCAACACCTCTCAGTCACCTACAGTGGCTCAAAAAAGTGATTCAATATTTGCATGTTTTTCACTAAAGTCAATAACCCCTAACCGCATCTAATCTGGGCCCTAACATATGAGTACATCAAATGGGGTACCTACTCCTGGCTTGCTATAGATGCAAGGGTTAAGAGATTTGGATAAAATCCGATGAAATGGCAGTCATTTCAAAATGACATGTCATTGGGACACTTATTTTACCCTATATTTATCAATCATTATATGATATGTAACCTAGGCATTAGACAGTAATTGATGATTGCTATGTTACCAAGCTGTGTAATTATGTAAGTGATATATTTCAAAGTGATATAAACACCCTGTGTCCCACTTCAATTGACCTCACTACACCATGAAGTCCATTCCTACCTCTATTAGAGCCAATATCTTTATTTTCTCTGAATCTGGTCTTTCTGCTAGACAGATTGCATCCAA
>JBBPQL010001279.1:0-11286 GCA_038092515.1 Boletus subparvulus | reverse complement strand
TTGAGCCGGTGCTTCTCCAGGGCATTGATGACCTGGGCAATGTGTGACTTGCCCATCGAGGAGCCCTCGACAGTATTGGACCTGCTGCCCCGCCGGTACTATGATCGAGAATGTAAGCACCATCGGCGTGGCGAGGAGAATCACCAACCTTTTTGCGTGTCGACTCGTGATGCAGGAACATCACAGTCTTTGCGGCGGTGATGGGAAAGGCTGGGATCACAACCCTTGTCGGGTCCTTCTCGACCGTACATGCCTGTGCCGCATCAAACCACGTCTGGTAGTTGCAGACCTGACGCGGGTAGCTTTTCGCCATGCCTTTGCCCTCCATCTCTTTCTCCCCAATCCTCAGTCGAACCTCGTGAGTCTCTTGCTCGAGCAACATCATCGAGCACTGCATGCGTGGTGAGGACAAGGGAGCCAGAAAGGATGAGACTGGCTGCGAGAGCTGTTGCACCACGCTCTTGGCAGCCACCTGAGGACTGATGATCTCGGTCATGGTCATGACGATGTCAGACGACGGAGAGCATGAGCTCGTCCGGGACCACTTTGCATTAGGAAGGTCTGTCGGTGGTGGTGATGTCACCATGCGACGGAGAGCCATCATGAAGGCAGGGTTTGTCCACGACGACAACAGTGTTCACGTTGTAGGTTGAACCGTGACAGATGGTGGATGAGGGTGAGGAGCAACCAAAGTCCACTGACGGAGTCGGTCCTTGAATTGGTCCGCCAAGTAAACAAAGGAGCATAACAAACTATCGAACGGCGAACTCGGCATGAGTGAAATGTGGACAGAATGGGCATTACGGGAAAAAAAAAACATACCTATACGAATGTTTACGTTTGTCCCAGAGTCGCCGCTCCTTCTGAACATGCGTATGGCACAATGTGTGTCCGAAGGGGACCCACGATCGGACGTGGTCGCTCTCGTGCATCCTTTGCAATGGTGAGTTGCCGAATGGAATGATACAAACAAACAGCCAGACCTATTCCTTTCTTTGTGTGTGTGAGCAACCCCACAGGTCGAACGGAGCTTTCGTTCTTTCTTTTCGGTCCGTTGTGTCCGTTGTGGACAATCGGACATGGTCGCTCTCCTGCATTCTTTGCGATGTTAAGTTGTTGAACGGAACGATATGAAGGAATGGCAATAGTCTGGCTGACATTCCGTTCTTTGCGATGTTAAGTTGCCCAAACGGAACGATATGAAGGAATGGCAATAGGTCCAGCTGACATTCCGTTCTTTGCGATCGCCGACTGTTGTAGGGAAAGTTAGGACATGGGCAAGAGGAGAACCTGGGGACCGACCCGATCTCCATTTCCCCCCCCCTCATTTTGTTTGTTGTGGACGAAGGGAAGCACCATTCCGTCCGATCGACAGCTGCCGAACGAACAGGTTCAAGCTCGCAACGACCGTGGATGAGGGACTCGGATTGGCTTACCTGCATGATCGCGAGACGCATCGCGGACAGAACGGAGACACTGTTCGCAACCGGGCGAACGGCAAGTGGCGACGAAACAGGGAGTGCACGCCGTTCGTTGCCACCGCAAGGGAATGATCAGTGTCGAAATAAAAAACGAATAAAAATAAAAATAAACAAGTCGAGCACGCCGCACGACCCCCCCGCCGTCCGTCGCGCGGAGGAGGTCGCCCACTAGTAAACGGGCGCGGCGGCGTCATGCGTCGAATGCCCCGCCGTGGGAGCGACGACTGCGGATGAGGGACTCGGGTTCTTGACTTACCTGCGTGATCCATCGCATCGCGGACAGAACGGAGACGCCGTTCGCAGCCGGGCGAAAGGGAGGCAGTAACCTGAACGAAACATGGCGTGCACACTGTTCGTGGCGATCGCAAGCTGGCGAAGGGACCGATCAGTAACGAGATACTAAAAACGAAATAAAAACGGATCGCCGCGACCTCGTACCCGTCGCGAGGACGACGACGAGGCCTCCCCGGGCTCCCAGCAAACGAACATGTCAGCGCGGTGTGTCGTGCGTGGCGTGTCGAACGCCCCGCCGACCCCGCAGCGGGGCACGATGGGAAAGAGCGGAGAGTGACTCGGAGCTGCAAAACAGCGCGTGGGGCCGGCTGACGTCAGCTCGCAACCCCAAACGAAGAAGGGAAAGGGGGAGAACCCGGGGCGTTCCCACGCCAGGGCAAACGCCATGTACTGGCGTGGTGACCTCGCTTCGGGTCAGCCGAGGTCACCAGAGGTCACCAGCGGCGTCACCGCCGGGC
The DNA here is from genome assembly GCA_038092515.1 of Boletus subparvulus. NCBI lineage: Eukaryota > Fungi > Basidiomycota > Agaricomycetes > Boletales > Boletaceae > Boletus > Boletus subparvulus. The sequence continues at coordinate 9,053 of JBBPQL010001279.1, read as the reverse complement.
GCGGTGACTCCAGGTATCCCCTATATATCCACAGTGCAAGCAAAAATGTTGTCATCTAACTCTTCACTCTCGTCAGGAACAATGCGGTCTGGATCGTCTTCGTCGTCCTCGTCGGCAGGTCACTGCCAGTGGACGCTGGACGTCCTTTCCCGACTTGCCAAACACGACTTCGGAGGGGAATGTGTATGATGTCGTTGTTGCACCTCGTCAGATGCGGAATTGGGGTGATTCGGCGGAATGATGTAGGTCGACAATACGTGTGCGACAAAGGCGAGCACATGCAGTTGCGGACTGTGCAAGAACGCAGCTCGGAGCTAGCGGAAGGCCAGTGGGTGATATGTAGCGACTGCTACAGCAACTCATGGGAGAGGTCGTGTGTCTCCTGAGATCAACGACACAGCGCCCGACTCAACACCGTCAACAACAACTTGCTGATCTGAGTTTCTTTCGCACTCGTTGGCAGCCCCGAGCGCAACGGGGATGGGCAGGCTGTCCTCGTTCTCGTCTCGGTTCTCCCGGTAGCCGAGTAGCGTTGGGAGAGGCGTCCACACTTCCTTCCAAGCGCCCCAGCAAGCTTCTACTTCCCACAACATGTTTATCCAGTAATGCAGGCTATGTAATTTAGAGGGTGCGGTGTGCGCGCACCGTGGCGGTCCAAGCGGTAGCGGTGGTGGTGAAGGAAGTTGTGCGTGCGCGGTGGTGGTAAGTAGTTGTGACGCTGTGCACAACGTTCGGACTGCAAGGCACGAAATGACATGAATTTCTGATGCTTCGTGGATCTCGTAGTCTACGTCTTGTATAATACATCGGGGAGCTTCTCCCGTTGATGCATATTAGTCTCCAGATAGACGTACAGTGCGCTGAATCGCAGATCCAGGCTCGCAGAGCTGTGGAAGTAAAGCGATATCACGCCCTTCGACGAGATCATCGTCTGAAATCATGAATAATAAGACCAAATACCACCAACGAAAGAAAATAAGTCTGTTAACCTTGGTTGCCCGTGTCTTTTGCAGAGCTCACGTATCACCCTGATAGTTTTCGACGTCGATGTTTGCAACGTTGACGGGGTCCGGATGCGAGCTTACTCTCCACCTGTCAAGCCCATGTGTGTACCGCTGCTCGCATTCTACAGGAAATGGGTTCGGGGACATTTTTGCCTCTCGCCGATGTTCCTTTCCTGCCCATACGGTGGCGAATACGACGCCGAAAACGGAGACCATGGTGTTCACGAATGCGATGTCATTTAAGAGGGTCGGGTTCGCGTCACCGATTCGGAAAAGCAAAGTAAGTTGCACGATCGAGATGGCGGTCGGGATGATAAAGTTTGAGAGTGCAAGATTGGAGAGGATCCGTATGCGCTCCGCAAAAGACGCTATGAAAAAAGAAAAGAAATAAGGCGTCGTCAATGATGAACAGCACGCTACGTAGAGATCAGTTACATTGACGGAAGGAGACAGCACTCATGAGACTATCTGACATGGTGTCGGTTCTAAACCTCCGAATAGTCCAGAGGAAAGCGATGGATGCATAGCTATATGTAGAGAAATCTTCGGAATTCATACGGTGGGGTCATGTAGTGGGGTACTGACCTGTTATCCACCATTTGGGCGATCCATTCGACCTTCAGGTATGGCAATGTGAGCCATGCAGAGTCAACCTCTTGAAAAGCATGTGGACCATTCGCCACAATATTCAATTGGTTAATGTACAAAATTATGTTGACCGTGCGAGTGACCTTGAGTGCGATCGGAAGGGACGTGATGAGTGCAAACCGCACAAGGCCAACACGGCTCGGGGGGTGTACTGTGATAAGGCGAACAAGCAAGATCGCATCCACTAGCATCCCTTGGAAGGCACCGACAAATCCAATGGTTATTTGTAACTGAGTTGTATCGATAAGGCCTAGTTGCTAAAATTGGTGTTTGAAGGTGGGATTCAGCGCACCTGTGCAGACTCGGACCATATGTTTTGCGGTGAAACCATCATATGAATCTATGGTATTAATCAGTTTACTACAATATTGTGGATTCAGGATTGCGTCACTTACGTTCAAAGCATCAGTAATTACCCCTGCAGTGAAAGCTAATGTGAGTGCAATGACATTAAGAATAAAAATGGGTTGACGGCGACTGTATGGAGTGGAGTAGTAGAACAATGCAACCAGAAGAGGAATGAGGAGAATTAAGAATGTGTGTCCGATTATGAAGGACTGTAGACAAGGGCTGATGATAGCAATAGAATTCATCCCTGGGGGAAGTTGGTTAGTGTTGGCGGACATCACGAGGTGCCGAGACGAAAACTTTTGGGCACAGTGATGAGGTGTCGTCCATACACCTGCCAGGCTGATTATAAAGTGAATGACACCGTCGGCCCTAGCGTGGGGAAGATGGCTTGGCAGCCTATAGTGTGTGTACAGCGCTAGTCGCAGACAATTAAACATTGCGTCAATTGATGGGAATGAGAACATTTCGACTGCCATTCTTACCCGAGGTCTCTACATTTGGAATTTCGGATCAAACTTTTGACTTGACAGATGCGTTGAACCAATCTCGGAGGAGAGATCGGATGTAGACAACGTTCGCAGAAATGGCTCGGTGTTAACGCAAATGATCATCGACTGGCATGTGGTCGGAGGGTGAGTTCAATGTTTGTACAAGTGCTCTGTAGCATTTTATCAGACTTGGACGATCCGTCGGAGGGGGACTCTCGTGACTCGTCGTGTTAAAGTGGCGCCGCATCTCATCGAGAACTTGAAAGGGGGCCTGGCGGCGCACCGCCCTCGCTCCCGACTCCGAGGATTGGCGGGCTCGACTAAGGTCAAGTAGTCTGTCTCCCAGTCTGAGCTTCACTGGTGATTTGTCGGCTGCCACCAGCTGCCTGTGTGGTGGGGACAACCCTTCCGCAAGACTATCCGTACGGTAACTTGAAGGGCTGTCTTTACTTGGCTTTCCGCAGCGACAATGTTCGTGGAACGTTTTGAGCAACCTATTTCCTAAAATGGGGCACTGCGACCATGCCCGACCTTGGCAAGCTGCTTTGCTACTATGGTGATCGGCTCAGGGGAGCTTATTCTCAAGTGCGTCAACAACCCTGCTCGGGTTGACCATCGGGCTAAGGGGTTAAATACTTGTTCCAGCGATTCGGGAGGAAATCGTAGTGGTGGTCAAGGGCGCAGAACTTGCCGTCAATGTTGGCACCACTGGCACGCAACTTGAATGACGCAATCAGGATATGCCCTGTACAAGCGACCGTAGTGACGAAAGTGACAACGTAAGTACACCGACTTGCCAGTGTGAACCATTCAGCAAAGTCGTGGTGCCACGATACTTTTCGACCTTAACAAAAAAGTCCATCACCCGAGCCATTGTGCGGAAGCTCAATTATCAATACGAAGCGAGTGTTGTTACAAGGGTAGCTGTAAACGAAAGAAATATCTCACTAGTAGCGAGGTTACAACTCAACCCTGCTGGCATAAATCAACGACGCCAGCTTTTGAGAATCCATCTCTTCGTCTCTCGGGACGAACCGACACGGGAACGGGAGTGGGTGCCTGCCAAATCCTTGTCAGCCTCACCGATCTCCAAGCCAAACGTCACGCACGTCACCAGCCCCGTCGTCCACTTCACATTCTCAGACCCCTCGGTCTTTTCGATCCTGAATAGCGCCAGCATGCACACCATCGCACACCATAGCGACGCGTCCGCGACGTGTCTCCCCGGACTGTATGCGCTGCGTCAGAGGCTCGAACGCTCCAACCAACGTTGGCCGACACACACCAGATCCGACGCCCGAAACCGAAAACCCAGGGAACCTTGTCATCGTTCAGCGAGCCATCCTCCCGCAGGAACCGCTCTGGCATGAACGCCTCGGGGTTGGGATACCTTTCCTCATCGTGCGACATCGCCCTGGCATACCACCGTCATCGTACACGCATACACGCGCGCGGATGCACTTACCAGACATTGGGCAGGATCGTCGCACCTGCACAGAATGATGATCCAGAGCCATAGCAAACGTCGGCGCCGCTCACCTTGCGGAATGTAATACCCTTCATAGACATCGTCTTCGGTGGTGGCACGGGGACCACCTAGACCACGTCAGTGGACCCAGAAGCCCAGCGTCGAGATCGGACGCACCAATAGACATCACTGGATGCCACCTCATCGTCTCTCGCAACACCGCATCCACATACGGCAACGACGCCCGATCTTCAAAGTCTGGCAATCGCTGCCTCCCGACCACACAATTGATTTCCGCCTGTGCACGCTGTTGGGCCTCTGGATGGTTCATCATCAGATAGAGGAAAATGACAAGTGTACCATTAGCCTGAAGTTCATGTGTCACTCGATGCTCCCACGCTCGGTAGAACGGTAGAACGAACCGTCTCGACGGAGGCTGAGGATATCGTTAGATTCGAGGAATAAAACGCATGCACGTTAGAGAACAGCGATCACCTCCATAAAGTGTCCCTGCAGACTCCTTAATGGCTTGCACAAGCTCCGGGTCGTTGGAATCATCTTCGAGACGATATCGGGTGATCGCATCAGCAACCATGGACGGCGCTGCATTCCCTTGTTCCTTGGATTCCCCATTAGCCACACACACGTGAGCATTGATTTCGGGACGTACGACGCGTCGTTTAACCCATGCATACGGAGTGTTCAAACCGTCAGACACCAAACGCCGGCATTCGGCAGCCTCGGACTTCCACCCCATACCCGGGAACCACGCCGGCAGCGCCTTCACTACATCGTACGCATTTTTTTTAAAAAAAAAATGGAGAGGCACCAAATCGAATGGCAACAACCCACCAAACGGAAACGCCGTACACAACGAGGATATTTCAGGCGTAGCGACAGCGAAAATGATGTCTGCAGCACGTTGCATCGACGTCACGAACGTCTCTCCACCCTTCATGTCGTACCCGTACGTGACCTCCATGATCACGGATGCTGAGAACCTGTGCGTGAGTGTGAGTACCATACTCCTGAGGTGCGACGAGTAGAATATTTGGACACGCACGTGGTGAAGTGCCCTGCATAGCGCGCCGGATCGTCCAATAGACGCGTCAACAGCTCGTACGCTCTCAGCAGTTGTCTGTCACGATAACCTAGCGCTGCTTTGGCCTGAAAAACTTGGTGTAACAATCGATGGTGTAACCTGAACCTCGGCCCATACCGAGCGTAAGAGGTCGGCCATTCGAAGTCAAACCTTTGTGCACCCGTCAGCACAAAGAGCACCGAAACGCCGGGAAAACACACAGGTCCGCAGCAGAGAAGACAGGCCGATCAGAGTACTTGTGCGAGCGCTTTTCGAGCAACGCAACGGCAACTTGTTCCGAGTTCAACACGATAATGTCTTGGCCCGGGACGCGGGTATACACTATGTCGCCTGTTCGAAGATCGCACGTCAACGTCAATACCACCAGTGTGATATTCAGGCGCGCCAAGCACGTACCGTATGTCTTTGACCAAGCTGTAAATGTGAGATGAAGCGCGTCCTTGTTCATGCCGAGTACGTTTCCGAGGAAAGGAAGGGGTGTCGGGCCAGGTGGGAGCGGAGGTCTGCCGGGGTGCGCTGGTGACCGCAATCGTCTAAGCCTTCGTCCACCCTCGATGGCCAGTAACACAGCTGCGAGTCCGAGCAGGGCGACGATCATGGTGCTGGTGGAACAGTCTGAACCGAGGCAGCGAGGTAGCGAGCAGGAAGCGCCAGTTCATTTTCAGTGGGTAGCGAATTGCGATATAGCTTGCCAGGCCCATCTGTCGAGCAGCATTGTCACGTAACGTTTTTGACGAAACTCTGGCACCATTTGTGAGCTCTGATTGGTGGGCTGCTTCACAGATAAGGAAATTACCTGATGCCTTACCATAAGAGTAAACGACAAACCTTTGGAAACACTTTTCTGTTCGGCAGATCAGTGAACTAAGAGCTTTTGGGTCGGCTACATACCTCTGTTACGTTGACAAAAGACCACTCTTGTCCCGCTGTGACTATATTTGTTGACTTACAAGATCAATGGGCCTCCCAATAACGCACCACACCTGTGGAAAGCAAACTTTCAATAATGGAGGAGCAATGACGGCCTTTCTTGATACAGTCGAATATACGCCCAGGTTTGCCTTGCCCGTCATCCGCGTGGTCCCAGACCAACTCCACGAAAGAAATAGGGGTTTCACGGTCGTCCTGGGTCATAGAGTAGTCCAGGACCTTCCTGGGCGGACTCGGCATGCCCCTTGAAAGTGGGCCTATGGATGTCCAATTGGCCAAGCGTTCAAGGCCGCCAACCTCCTCTTCGGGAACCACCCAGAAACCGAGTGCCTCGAAATCGTCACCTCCCTGGGTGGGTGCAAGTTTATGTTCCACGTTTCGTGCATAGTGACCGTAACTGGAAAAGCAATCACTGTCAAGATTAACCTAGAAGTGGGTTCGTCTCATTGTCTCCGCCAAAGGAACGTGGGTTCCTGGAGTTCCCGTACCTCGGGTCCAAGCTTCAATGGGCTTGGGTAGTGATCAGGCAGTCTTGGTTTTATTCATTCATTCGGAATCCGGCAGAGTCTCACTTTGTCCTAAGGACTCGGAAGAGCACTGAAGCCTGGGGATCAGATCGCGCTCGATAACTCTTTCTCAGATTCTTACGAAATACGGAACCCTACTCCATTCGTGCTACCGACAAGTTACAACTCTCGTTCCATCATACCTCAAGACTGGGTTATAAACCTCCTCCCTGGCCCGCACGACGACGACGAATTCCTGACGCCAGAGTGAAGTGCCTCTTTTGATTTAACACAATGGACCGTCAGTTCATCCAGCAATCGCATGGGTATCCGCCTGCAAAGCAAGAACAGAATACAGTGTGCTAGAGCCGACGGTGGCAAAGGAGGGTCACACCCTAGCAACATCCTTGATAACCGCTATGTGTTAGGGACGGTCAATCTGAACGGCGATACGCCAGTAATTCTTACCCGTGAAGGATCCGACATGGGGGATATGTCTGTGCCTGCACCGTTACGTCTGGTGACTTGTGAGTGTTGGACCACTTGGGTTTAACTCGGCCGTGCTGATCCAGGAATGCAGGTGGAAGTTCAATTGAGCCCCGGAAGCACGGTGACGTTCAAGCGTATCTCATGGGCAGTGCCCCGGATGGGTGCACAAGCCACGAGACTGGACTGAGGAAGTTCAATCTGCAGTTTCGGGCCTCGCTTTCCCACCGTACGCTGAACCTAGAGTCCGAGGCCCACAATAACCTTCCGCCAAGTTTCCTCCTTTTGAATTAATGGCGAGATATCGCGTTCTGACGGAATTTTCAAGGAAGTTGATTCCACCATTCCCGTCGAGTATGGTCGGATGAAGCTTGATTTCGACTTGCGAGCACGCGTTTATGCGCTCGAGACGGAAGCTCGAAAGCGCAAGCCTGAGGTGGAGGATATGGTCCTTTGCACCGTGCATTAGATCAACCATGGTAAGGGCCTTTTATGACCTCCCTCTCATCTGCGACAGCACCAAACTGCATCGCTAGTGTCATTTAGATCCCAGAATATTCTCCCAAAAACGATGTCCTCGAAATCTTCGTAGAGGTGGAGAACTCTTTCCCGAATACGATGGTCGATATCGAGCTCCCGGGAAGGAAGGCCCCATTGACCAAACGGAGAACCCTCCCGTATATGTCTACATACTTGAGGCGGGAGGCAGGGCCTAGCCTGTCCTGAAGCATACATCGAACCTCTGTGGGTGAGATCTCCGTTGTAGCCCGGTTGGCATTTATCAACGTGAATGATTGTAGATTTGTGAGAGGACCAATACCCTCCAAGGCTGAGGAAAGGACCTAGGGTACGGGTCAGGAACCGTGCGAGACACTCAGCGAAGATAGTTGACGTACGGCTGTAGTTGCATCTCCATGAGAGCGAAGACGCAATATGAGCGAGCAAAGGAGACGCAAGTGCTTCCGCACAGGATTATCGAACATCCTTCGGACCACGTCGTAAGCTAGACCACGTGTAACATAAATGCAAAATTCCAGTCCCTCGAGAGACTGGCGTGCTTGCATGAGGATGGCAGGCAGGCACTGCGTGTACCACAGTCCCGGACCCAAGGACCGGAAGGAGACGTGGAGCTGCGTGAGAGCAACCTGGGAGAGCCAATCAAAGTGCCGGTGTTCGAAAAACTTGACATCCATGGCGAGAGCGCGTAGGTTGCGAACATCTATGGCCGCAATAAGTTGGTGAAGCCCGTCGCATCCAACCACCCGAAGGCGGACACCTTGACCATGACCCTTTTCTCGGGTTCAACATCCGCAAGGTCTTGCAGAAATGTACACCATTTGAACGAGAGTTCTTCGAGCGATCCTAGAGTTGCAATCGCATTCCAGTGTGTTGCGTCCACGAAACTGACTGTAAACTGGATCTCGCGGATGTTTTTCATGTGTAACACCCCAACGATGTACTTGTTAGCGAATAGTCGGACTGCCCATGGGGGTGTGCCCTCGAGCTCCCAGTCCTTGAAATGGTAAACTTTCACTGTCTTGGCAAGGAGTCTCGGGCGACGACTTGTAAATGTCGTTATTCAATGGAAAACAGAGCCCGCTCTCAACGTCGCGGAATATAGCGCCAGAAAACTCCACGAATTCAAATATGCGGGGAAGGCACAAATTGGCGAAGAATCTGGAAGCGAGGGAAAGATTGGTAAATATTCCGAGTTGTTCTGGCGTTAGATGCCCAGTGGGTGAAGCAATCTGCTTGAATATGCAGAGAAATATCTCGTTTGGCACACGCTGTCGTCCTGGAGCTGGAGAACACGGTGAAAATTTGAGTCGATGGCGGAAGTAAAAGATGTTATGAACTCACTGAGGAGTGACATGCTTACTGCGAATCAAGCGCGACATGGGCACCTTACTGGCGGGTCACTGTGGCGGTCAATTTTCCCACGGTGGCTCCTACAGTATCAGTCTATCATCGGTGCACGGACCAAATAGTCCAAAGAATTTTGATTGATGCACAGCGTATGCGTGATGATGTGAAGATACAACGGGAATAAGATAGCAAGCAGAAAAGGAG
>JBBPQL010001278.1:0-11290 GCA_038092515.1 Boletus subparvulus | reverse complement strand
CCATGGTGGCTTGTTCCACAATCCCGCGCCAATAAATCCAGTTCGTCCCAAGTGTGTCGAGTGCGGGAATTTCAAATGAGTCCATCTTCGAAATTCAGGTTGGGTGAGTGAGCTAACAGGCGCTTGCAGGGCTCATAACCTGTAGAAAACTATAGTGTAGTCACTAAAGAAAAACTACAGTACTCGACGACCGAAATAAGGTCGTGCTTATGTAAGCTACTACTGTCCGAACCCATACGAGATGGATTTCCAACAAATTTCATTGTGACAGCAAACTCGTGGCTGACATTCCTCTATGAGGACTACAAGTATGATCCGACTGATCCCTCCAAAGGTTTATTTAAAGGCTCCATTTTATTGAAGGTGCGTGATTCAAGCCTCATTGACTCGCACTCAAGATTTGGTCAGTCATTCAAGCTCATATTCACTTCACCAACATCCGTTGATGAAGAAGAAGATGCTCCGGCAAAGTGCCGGCATGCACAAAGGTGCACCCATGCCCACATGGCTCAAATTCTCAAGATGAAGAAAGTGACCCCCTGGGCCATTGCATACATAGCAGTACAGGTAAGACTGTGATGTGTGGAGTACAAATGTTGACACATGTTTGTAGGTGCATTTTGCACTCACAAGCTGTGGGTCCTGGAGGCTGCGAGATGTGTTGTTCAACTACAACATGTTCTACAATGCTATCATCAGGTGGTTCGAAGATACAGATGGTGCAGAGGAGAAAGCTTTCATAGATGAAGTATTATTGTTGTGGAACCAGTAAGTTTCTAGTCCACTCAAGAACGCAAACGTGACCCAAAGTGCCTTTTCAGAAATATTTTTGGTTGGGAAGCAGCTCTCAACTACCAGCCGCAGATTGCAGAAAAGGCATCTGTTGCAGCCTCATTCAAGAGGCGCCATATTGACAATGCAGCAGCACAAGTGGGGGTAAGTGACAGTGGTAGGGCAGTGGCACAAGCAGGGGCAAGTGAAAGGGCAGCGTAGGAGTAGGTGCACTGTACTGACAGTGCAGGAAGGGCAGTATAGGTCAACGCAGGGGGGTGGGGCACCATAGGAGATCTGCAATATAATCAAATTAATGAATAACTTCTGAAGAGCCGAATTTGTAGTTAGTTCTTGGCGAAACAAATGGTCAATGTTCCACTGGGTGCAAACCAAATTTATTGAGTGTATGGTCAACTACCTTATTTTTTCTTCATTTGAGCAAAATCAACATTTTTTTCAGTAATTAGTAGGCAAAATCAGAGAGGAAAACCTTCGTCAGAAATCTTGTTGAGGCCATCCAGGCCAATATTTGGAAGATTTCATGTTCTACTTAATAAGATGGACCACTAGCCTTCTTGCTAGCATCCAACTTACTGTGAAATCCCTGTATGTCTTGTGTATCTTTGTCAGACGACCTAGGCTTATATTGGATTATGCAAATTAGCAACCTCTCAAAAGGTTATGTCGGGAGGGTAATAAGTATATTGCTGACAGGTGTTGCCCAATTGGATCAGATTGTAACTTATCTCGAGAAATTTACATGCTGTGCCCCGCCAGCTGTGGTGGTGGTGCTCGTCTCGTGCCCGATCACACCACGTGACATGGGATTCCCTCCCTTTCGGGAAGGATTTGCACAGCCACCGCATGTCCGCTCTCGCAGCGCATCGCACGGTATGAATGGTCACGTCTGGTTTCCGTCGAGGACGAATCGGTCGGGAGAGTGGACACGCATGATGCATGAAATCGGAATGGAGAATGCAAAAGCATGGACGACGCGATGTAGAGACTTGTATGTCTCTGTGCTTATATTCCACCCCTTTTACCTTTCACCCAACTGCCTTACTGTTATCCATTCGCTCTGAACTCCCTTTTAGTGCTCTGAACTCCCTTTTTAGTTGCTAAGACTGGTCTCGGTTTATACCGGACCATGCCGAGCGTGTCTGGACTACTCGGTTTACATTGTTAGTATGTTACCACTTCACGTTCTATCGGTACCATCAGCCTCCGATCGGTCTCTCCGGTGCCGAAAGCATCCGGTTAGAGACATCGGTCTTGGGCCCAGTACCTGACCCTTTTTACTTGTTTCCTTTGGACTTGACAGTATCTTGAGTTTGACAGTCTCGGGTATACCCGGACTATAAAGCCTTGTACTTAGGATTTGAAACACACTTTTGGTTGGATTCATGAACTGTTCGAACCACTTGTCCCTCGTACCGTTCACTGTCTACCGCACTGTTCACCGTCACCATCACCATATCCTGCTCTCGTTCCCTTCGTCTTGCGCTCCTCGGACTTCCGGTCTCGTGCTCCGGTCGCTCCCCAGACTATCCTCTGCACTTAATCCTTCGGCTTTGGACTTCCTCCTGACTCCTCCCTTACCTTGAGTCCCTTTAGGGGCAAAGTACCTTGCCTCCCCCCCTTCCCTTTGATGGCCCAGGGCAAGTGTGTCTTACACCCTTAGTCCTCCCAGCCGTTCTATTATCTTTACAGCGAGATGACCAACTCCTATCCCAGCGAATTGAGCAAACATGTCGCGATCCACAAATCTTCATGGGTCAGCTTGGACTTGGTCTGCGCACCGAGAACATGTAAAACCCACATATTGACATAGAATCCTGCCCAGTTGACCACTTCACCAGGAAGTCTGGCTAATGAAGGTCCCTCTTGTAGAAGTTCGGATGTGCAACCCCCCAAGAACACCGGGATCAAGTGACATCCCTGAATGACCAGGGAAGGGTCTAGGAAACCAAATGGTTCATGGTCAGCTCTATCTGGGACAAATCCTACCTTTGGTAGTCGGGCTTCCTTGAATCCCCATTTATTCTGCTGGTCAATCCCAAGCCAGCAGACCCAAAGCACTTCCATGTGATGCCTTGACCAACTGATGCCATCAGGGCAGAAAAAAACCTGGATATTGAGTGCACGGATTACCCATGCATACCAGAATGGGTGCTGTTCATCTCTTGAGGACAATATAACTACATCTCCGCTCCTGGTTCGTATTGTGTCGTAGTCTCAGCGTATGTCATATATCGTGTAGTTGATCTGCAGAATTTTTGACTCCACCACTGAATTGAGGTTGGCGAATTCAATCTTGTTGTGCTTGTTGGGGGTGAAAATCTGCTTGTCCCCATCATAGTCTAGGCCAAGTAACCTTGAGAGCAGATGGTCTTTGAGATTTCGCATGAAGTCCGGCTGTTGTTCAAATCATTCATTCGAGGACCGATATTCAAAGATTATGTTTACCTTCACTGCAGGGTCTGTCTGATGCTCCTGAAGGAGCTATGGGAGGTTGAACACATTGTTCCTTCTGGGGGCATTAGCCATAGAATGGTGGATCTGCGGAGACTGATCAATCAACTCCATTTCCAGTGGCGGACTGTCCAGATCGAGTTGCCGCCTGAGAAGTGTTCCTCGTCTCTCCTGCTTTGCAAATTGCCACATGACATCCTTCTTGTTTGAGTTTTGATACATCCTTTTGATCAGTTTGTGTGCTCATTCGCTGTCATATCCATGATTTTACCTGGTCAACTCCGGTCCTCCGGTACACCTCCACACCTCCGCACCTCCAAACTCCGAACTTGGTACATCTCCATTAGTATCCAGTGTACTATCTCCTTTAGTCCCTCTACATTTGTTCCTCTATCCTGTACTACATCTGTTCCTCTCACCTCGTAGATTACTCCAACCCAGTGTTTCCGCAGCTCGGTACCTTCGTACCTCCGGAGCACTGCTCTGCTTCAGGACTCTGTAGTATACTCCAGTAGTATATAAACTGTACTTACTATCCTCATGTACTTCAGTCTGAATATCAACTTAGACAAACTCTTTCTGTCCGACTCTGTCTGTCCGACTCTGTCTGTCCGACTCTGTCTGTCCCCTCATCTGATCTAGGCTTCGGACTTCGGCATTACCTTCGTCGTCGTCATTGTCTATCTTGAGCTCGTCGACATCACCAGCGTCTCCAAGTTGCTCCGATCTGCTCCGCTTCTCCGGGACCCAATTAACAGCAAGGGCATAGCACATAAGCTAAGGCCAAGTCCCAACCAACTCCGACCAACTCCGTTTCCGGAGTTCCTGCAAGGAGTTTGCACGACCTTAACATTCGCCCTTGAACCAGTTACTGGTCAATACTCCCATTTAAGTGTTTCCGACACCAAGAACACACTCACCACTCGCGTGGAGTATGAATCTGTGGTCCCGAACCGACGGATCATCATTTCATAGTCTCCCAGAGCGTGAAATTTGTAGGTGTTGATATTGAATGTCTGGGATAGGGCTTCAGAGGTCGGTGGCTTCCATTGTTGTCCAGATTGCACATCGGCCATCTCTCTCCTGCGTCTTTGAGCTGATTCTTGTGGTAGTTCCTTCATATAGAAGGCACAATAAGTAACTCGCTGAAACTTGCGTGTTTGTGCACCAAGCTGTCATAGAGCTTGGTGCAGCAGTGTGAGTGTGTCCTCTGTGTGAAGCCTAAGTTTAGTGAGGGCTTGCCATTTGGCCAGACAGAAGAGAAGAGTCTGAACAAGTTTGTCATGCTTGGGTGGTAGCAGGCCCTCGAGGACTGGCATGGCACACTGTTTGGATGTGGGGTTGCTAGTCAAATAGACGAAGGTAGAGTGGGCCATACCTGAAGGATGTCTTCAAAAAACCATGCTGGGCGATGGCCAAGGTCTGCGACATTGTCCAGTAACGGGCGAATACTTTGCAGTCCGAAAGATGGAACAGATTTAAACCTACTGGGCATTAGTGTACTCATATAGATGCAACAGTACATACCTGTTATTCACCACATGTATACAAGATGGATTGACCGCATGTAGGATTCGGAGCAGGTGTTTGAGCACTGACTTCAAAATGCCTAAATCAAACTCGTGTAGTATATCCACCACAAGTGCCGGAAATATACTGAAGCCCATGGGTGATAGACGCTCCATGAATGCATTCTAACAATCTTTTTGAGTGTTGTAGAGTGATGGGTTTGAAACACGGACCATCGTTGGCACAAGGGATTTTTCCTTTAGAATGTGCTCCACTGTGACGCTCTTCAGAGTTTTACCAAGGTTATATATAGCTCGCCAAGCATCGAGGACCTTCTGGAGGAAATGCATATGGGCATGTGAGAATCTGGCAGCCAGGTCACTTAGAAACCCAAGGTGGTGGAACGTTGAACTCGGCATTAAACATTGTGGACAGGGGCATATGTCTTTATCTCGGATAGTTGCAAGAAAAATTCTGAAATTTGATTGTTAGCATGATCAATGTGATTTGAATGGCATACAACTTCTCGGGATAATTGGCAGAATAGGTGAATACTCTAGGATATACACGCCAGGTGACACCATTGAAACACCAGACCATGATACCATTTTTATAGGCCTCGACAAAATCTTCGTCCAGTAGGATCCTCCAGATTGCATGCACAAGTTCACGCTTGCAGTGGGTGAGTACGTCCTTATTGTTCTTTCTGCCCGATAATGTGGATATGAAGCTGTGGAGCGACTGAGGAAGCTACAATTCCTATGCGTCAGCTAGACATTAATCGGTAGTTCAATAGACTCCTACTGGCAGGATGAATGCAATAGGTTGGCAAACTCCTCCGCGTGGGGTCTGTCAACAATACTTTGACAAGTTACCAAAGTAAAGATAGATTGGCCATGCAGAGACATTGCCAATGTCTGCCAACTGCGTAGAATCAGACCAGAACATGAGTCCAGCCACTACCCTCTCTAGCTTGCACTCGTCTAATCTTTTTTGTCTGATGATCTCGTGGTGAGTTTCATTCCATGCATCTGACATGTAAAGCTCATCATACACCCACTGTACTTGACCACTGAGAGGAGACCTCCAGACCTTAAGGCTTATGTATCAGATTTGATGAAGTTTGCAGAGAAAGCATGTGCTCCTACCTTTTTGAAAGGTGTTAGATGAAACCACTTGGTCGAGGCTTTGGCAAACATGTTGCGGATGATATCCAGGATCGGCCAGTGGTGGAACCCCTCAATGGAAAAGCGCTGACCATCTCCTGCTTGATTGGGCTCCTTCATTGGGATAGGAATGTCCACAGTGGTCTGACACCATTGGTCCTTGCCAAAGATGTCGCCTGTGGCTGAAGCTTGCTGTTCCATGTGCATGCTCTCAGTGCAAGCATCAAAGCCTTCTAGTTCTTCAAGGCTGAAGTTCGGCGCCTGGAGAACATCCCGCACCAGTTTATTCACCTCCGACACAGACTTGTCATGACTCCCAGTGAAAGCCCAACTCATGAGGCACCAAATTGACATATTCCTCCAAGGCCATGGAGGTGGCGGCCCTTGGACTGAGTCATCTGATTGACAGGAAGGGAGGCGCACAGATGTAGATAGATCATTTGAGGTCACGAATGAATCCAGGTCGTGAAACGGGCAGTGACAGTATTCATGAGCTATGCCAAACTTGTTGAATTGCGTGCAGAAAGAGTCGTATATGACCAACAAGACATGCTTGGTTGGAGAGGTTGGGGCTGCTTGCAGGTCCGGCGCGATAGGAGGTTCAGGCAGAAGGTCTCGATACCTCGCAGGCAGCCTGTGGGTTCATGGCCCGAGGGGGTGCTGAGACGATGAGGCTGTGGGGTCACCTCTGGCGGGATTGGCTGGTTCTTCATGCGAACTGGATTGTAGGGGGATTTGACTGTGTGGCTCTTTATGTGATTTGGAGGGAAAGCAGGAGAATTGACTGGATGGCTCTGCATCTGATTCGGGGGCAAGGCGAGAGAATAGTGGACGGGTTGCTGGTTCAAGTGATTCAGGGGGATGGTGGGAGGATTGACTGGATACACCAGACATTCTAGCCTTTTTTGTGGGTGGTTCCGTAATTTGTAGTCTTTCTTGCAATCGAGCCCGCTCAGCTTGATGGGAAGGGCATGCTTGTCGATGCTGCGTGAGTGCCCTGGGGGAGCCGAAAGTCTGTTTGCAAGTGCCCCCACACTTGAACATGGTTACGGGGGTTGGTATAAGAGGATGCGACGTAGGGGGAAGGAGGAAGGGGGAATGGCAGGTTGGCTTAAATGCCGAATGAACGGCACATGCACTGGTACTGAGTCGTGAGCAAGTGGCCAAACACGTGGGCTGCATGTACCTAGCATGTGTGTTGCACGTATCTAACAGGAGAGTGCCTGTGCCTCACCTTCTTACTAGCGACCCAACCTGCGTGTAATTAATCTAGTTAGTTTCAGCAACTTGTTCGTGAGCTAGACAGTAGTTGGAAGTGGTTTTCCTGGTCCTTATGAAAACTCATTCAAAGAATGTTATTAAGTGTGTACATAAACATATCCCAATTATTGGGTCTGAGCAGAAAAATGAAGCATGAAAAAAGTCAGAGCGGAGGGAGAAAATGCTACATGGGACTGAGGGTATGGTGAATAGAGGAATCGCATGAAATGAGTTCATTGATGAAAATCGTGTGGAAATGCGTGTGGGACAATGGGAGGCCTACCAAATTGATCGAAGAAACACTGTGCATAGAACAACAAGGCGCTGCTCAAGGTCTCGTATGCTGCCTATTGGGTTACATCCTTGTCACCAGCAGTCGCAAACTTGTAGAGCCCGGGATGTGCACCTGGCCAAGCCGAAAGGACAACACAGAAGCTGTTGAAGACTGACCGATTGCGGAGAACAGCATCCATAAAACCCAGGTCTCCTTTCTGCCAGGGCAATGAGCCCTCCCACTTCATCTCTCCATGTGGTCCCAGCCACACACAGTCAAGCAGGCTGCATTGCATCTTGGGAACTTTGACCCAGAGATCTGGCACCATCGCATGGTCTATGGCACGCAGCTCGTGATGGAACCCAAGTTCAAACAACTCCCAAAGGATTGCGTGGACCAGGCGGACAGGTGGGTTGGTGAGGGAAGCAATCGAGACAGTTTGGTTGTGCCATTCCACTGACTCCTTAGGGCCCAAGCTGGAGCCCTGCGTCATGTAAACCCCTTCTGCAAAAACCTGAGAGAGTTCGCTCTGACGAAGTTGCGCCTTGGTCTTTCCCTTCCCTTTGTTGTTCCGGGTTCATCCTCATCCAGTGAGTCTGGTCATGATCTAATGAGAAAGTCCCGCCACTGTTGCGAGGAGGGGTATTGGGAAGCAGTATCTTCCTCGAGACATTTGATCCAGAACTTTCGAACACCTAACCAGTTTGCCATGAATAACTGACGCCACTCTGGTGAGCTGCCCGAGATCACCAGGACAGGCTCAGGGACACGATATCCTGGGTCCTCCACATGGGTCTTGACCCTCGAGGGATCTTTGTCTACCCATTTCATGGCCTGCTCCCATAAAAGGAGTGCCAGGGGCATCTCAGGAACACTCGGGTCCGCCCATTTGTTGCGGCCACCTTCTTCAACGCCAGGATGTGCTTAGTTTTGGATACTTGTGATGGGATAAGAAACACTCACTTGGATTTGCCCATACCGAGTGCTGGATTGTAGTAGTAACTCCCTCCTTGCCTCTTTCTTCTTTTGAGTGACAGTTGGGGCTTTGGCCGCTTGAGATGAACCTGAGACCGCTTGAGATGAACCTGAGGCTGCTTGAGATGAGCCTGATATGCTTGTCACGGTAGCCAGAAATGGGGTACACTCGTAAAAGTAGCGAGTTTTTGTGTGGCGGTCCTTGCCACCTGGGCCGGCATACAGGAGAGCAAATGGTTGGACCGTCTTACGCGGCACAGAGAACTGCACACGGATGATGTGGTCGGGGAATGTATATGTGACGGGTTTCTCAATAATTGTGGTTGTGGTGATTGAAAAGTCGGAACGAATGTACCATACTGGTACACCAGCACAAAAAAGTTCATTGCATACTCTGCTGTCCCTGGTGAAGCAGCCCATCCAGGCCGCGTGAACTGGGTGAGGAATGACATCAGGCCAAGTGATACAAGGTTGGACTATCTTGCAGTAGTCAAGGAATGCGATAATGTCTAGGAAGAGTCATTGGGCCTGGGCAATCAGTGCCACAACGTCGCGCCACGGAAGGGGTTCTTGCATCAACTTATAGACGGAGTGGTGAAGGATAAGAAGCAACCTGGGTACCATGTCCTTTTTGTTCCCCCGGGTCTTTTTCCAAGTATCGCAACACCCCTGGGTGATGTTGAGTAAGCTGAGCAACCCCAAGGATTGCCCCTGCTTGAGTTTCCCGGGTACAATGTCACAGTCTGCTGCCGGAACAGTACCAAAGTCTTCAAGGGTGGGGGTGTACCAAGCCCAGCTGAAGTGATCAGGGGCTCGGTGAAACTCTTGCCGAGGAATGCACACAGCATATTCAAAGTCTTTTGCATAATCTTGCAGCCACTGGAAGCAGTCGGCCGTGCCAAAACACCCATCAGCACGCGCGCGCAGTTCCTCAGCATCAACGTGAGGCTCAGGGACAAACAGCATGTTAGGGGAGGTGATCACAAATTGGCTCTTGCTACATATAGCAAGAGCCTTGGCGTCGTATGCAGAGAATGGAGCTGTGAAAGCCAATAAGATGGTAAAAACAGACAGGTAACGGATGTACTTACATACGTCCATCGGCCCTGGTCTGAGGGCAGAATTGAGTGAGAGCGGTGGCCATGACAGAATGGAAAATGGGGGGAAAGGGATGCATATGATGAGAGTAGGAAGGAGGGGGGGAGGGGGGCCAGGTGGCGACGAGCAGCAAGCCTGGCGAGGCAAATAGCGAGAGTGAACCACCAGGAACGGGTCCCTTCAATTCCAGATGATCAGCATGAAAGCGTGAGCTGAGGACTTATGGGAGAGAAGATTGCTTGTGTGTGAATGCCCAGGGGGAAGGAAGACGTTCCACTGAGTCTTGAACCTCACTGTCACTCGATGCGAGGTGGTGATGAGGCGACTCTATGGACGCAAAGTCCAAGAATGTTCTCAGTGCGACGCAAAGTCAATCGCCAAGGATTTGTGAGTGGCACAAAGCCAGCTCGGGATGGGCAGAGAAGTGGAGGCGCGAGCGAGCGAGCTTGACGAGGTGGGGCAGAAAGGGGAGCAAGGCAAGGTGGAAAGAGGAGCAAGGCAAGGCAGAAAGGAAAGCAAGGCAAGGCGGAAAGGGGAGCGCAAGAGTATGGGCAGTAGTGAATAGATGTAGTGAAGGGCATTGTGGCACGAAGGCATTGTGGTACTGAGTCTGAATGAGGACATGGGAACGGAGACAAAACAAGGTAATTAGGAATTATGTAAAATTGATGCGACCTCAATGGTTTCCCACCCTCACTTCACCACTGCCCTCTCTTCACTACCACCCATATTCACCTGCCCATACTCTTCTCTCACGCTCCCCTTTTGTACATCTCTGCCTCGCCTCGTCAAGCCTCGCTCGCTTGTGCCTCAACATATCTGCCTGTCCTGAGCTGGCTTTGTGTCACACCGAGAACATTCTTGGACTTTGCATCCATAGAGTCACCTTGTCACCACCTCGCATTGAGTGACAGTGAGGTTCAAGACTCAGTGGAATGTCTTCCTTCCCCTGGGCACTCGCACGCACACAAATATCTTCTCATTCGTACATTCTTAGTTCACACTTTCACACTGATCATCTGGAATTGAAGGGACCCATTCCTGGTGGTTCACTCTCACTATTCGCCTTGCCAGGCTCACTGCTCATTGCCACTCGGCATCTCTTCCCTCCTTTTCTCTCCCTGGTATGTCCTTTCTTGTGGCTTTCACGCCGATCTTCCGAAATTGAAGGCCATGTCCCATGCTCAGTCCACCTCACCAGGCATTTTGCCCCCTCAAACCCTCCCCAATTGTTACTCGCTGACCACATCACTGGCTCTCCCCTCATCTTTCCTTGTATACCCAAACAACCATTTTCAGCACAATTTTTTTCCGTCTGTTCATCCCACCCTCATCATTCATAAAGACGTATCGCCGATTCTTTACATTTTTTGTTTGCCTCTCATCCTCGTCCTTCCTTGCATCCATAATGACATATAGCCAATTATTTACACTATTTCTCTCCATCTCGCCCTTGCCCTCATCATTCCTTCCATCCATAAAGACATATTGCCATTTTTTTACATTAGGTCTCTCTGTCTCAACGCTGATCTTCTGAAATTGAAGGCTGTGCCCCATCCTCAGTATCCACCTCACCATGCATTTTACCCCCTCAAACCCTCCCTGATTGTTACTCGCTCCATGTCACCAGCTCTCCCTTCATCTTTCCTTGTATACCCAAACAACCATTTTCAGCACAATTTTTTTCTGTCTGTTCATCCTATCCTCATCATTCATAAAGACGTATCGCCGATTCTTTACATTTTTTCTTTGCCTCTCACCC
>JBBPQL010001277.1:0-11290 GCA_038092515.1 Boletus subparvulus | reverse complement strand
ACCTTCCTGCGAATATTTGACGCATGGAACGATCCCACTGCTCCGGATGCTGGAGCAGATCCCGAAAAGAGTCCTTTCTGCTCCTGCGGTGTCGGAGTTGGGACGGAAACGTTCCCACAACGGTTCAAGTCTCTCGCTCCATACGCGACTCGGGTGGCCATCAGTCCTCTGTTTGCAGTTCCGTACCTGGAGAAGGTGGGGATGACGCCAGAAGCACCAACGGACGAGGGGCGATGCAGAGCTTGCGGGAAGCAAGGAGGATCGCTCTCTCTCTGCGGGAAATGTAAGACCGTGAGGTATTGTTCGAAGGAGTGCCAGGTGAAAGACTGGAAAGTTCACAAGAAAAATTGTGTCAAGTAGCATTTTCTACAGATTACTGGACATGTTTTACATTCTCGGCAGAGGGATCAGTTTAACTTCTCCGATCACCCCATTGCATCCAGTAAATTGCATCGGAGCCTCGAGCTGAAGAGACTCTGAGTAGTTGGGGGGTAGTGGGGGGTAGTGGGGTGTTCTTGAATGGGTATTTGCTGTTGAAGTTGCTTCCTTGCCTGCAATTTTTTCGGTGGTAGGGGTACCAAGA
Organism: Boletus subparvulus; assembly: GCA_038092515.1. Lineage (NCBI taxonomy): Eukaryota > Fungi > Basidiomycota > Agaricomycetes > Boletales > Boletaceae > Boletus > Boletus subparvulus. Next base: position 10,707 of record JBBPQL010001277.1, on the reverse strand, counting down.
AGTGGTTTCATCCGTTAAATTGCATTGCAACTGCGAATATTTGTCAAGGCGCTGACATCGTTGTTCGAACAACTCCGAATCAGCCCCGGAGCTTTTTGCACGTCGCACCAGACATTGAGAAAAACATCGGTTCGGAGGCTGGTTCCGACCTAGTACGGACCAAGGTGAACCAGTGCCTGTAATGCGATACTCCTGCTGCATCACAACTGATACATTGTCGCTCTGTTCTGTTTCGATCTCCTTGGTTTCTTCTCGATAAAGTGTATACGGATGAAATCCTACAACCTCTTCCTCGGGATGCACGTCGTGGGATTGATTGTAACGTTGTTTGCCGTAGGTGGTTCATTCCCGCCTCCACTTGTACAACTTACTACTGCTGTACTGTAGGCGTGTTACCGCGAACGCGCTTGTGTCCCTTATGTTATCGCGGGTTCCATTGTCTATGGACTAGAACATACATCAAGACCCGCTTTACCACTGCAACCCTTCGAACAATCCCAGAGATGGGACTCACTCGCGTAGATATTCCTTCCCTGAGCACTGGTTGGCGCGGCGGCCAACATGTTCGTCTGCGGATCCTCTCCACTGCCATGGGTCGAAATCACCAAGGTACCCCCGTTCATTATTTCTAGCGCAACCAACACGGAGGAAGGCTTGGTTCTGATGTGCAAAAGGACTGGAAATTGGACGAGGAAACTGCACGAGATGGCGCAGGCGAATGCATCTGGTGAGCAAGGTCAGGAGCCCGGGAGAAGGGTCAAAGTGATGGTCGAAGGACCATATGGTCTGTCCCCGAATCGTCAGCCCTGTCGCTGAAACAAGTTAGATTTGATAGGCGGGGTCAGTAATACCACGGTTCCGAACTACTCAGGGGCAATGTTCGTCATTGGGGGCAGCGGCATGACGTTCGCGTTTTCTATGGTTCAGGATCTCGTGCTGGCTGGCGACAGAAGCAGGACTAAAGTCATCGAGGTCATCTGGAGCATTACTGACCCAGGTCTGTCTTTCGTCCACCTTTGTGTATGCTTCCAGGGAGCTAAGCTGCTCTTTCAGCTGCCTTGGAAACCTTCAAGGCTCTCTTTGCTGCGCTTGTATCTCAAAGCAGTCCCAATAGACTTCGCGCCTCAGTATTCTATACTCGTGCTACCACCCCTTCATTTGAAGGACTTGCACTCCCACTGGGGATCGCATCGCTGAAGTGTTACGGTATGTGCCTATTCTGCATTTAGAAAAACGTACCCACCACTGACATTGACTGAATGTTCTTTAGGCGCCGCATATGCGGGAGCTTAGGATATAGAGAGGAACCGTGACCAACTTACCATGATCATGAGCCACAGAATTTGATCGGAGATTTTTTTTCTGTTGTCTGTCGTCAAGTTAACGTATCATAAGCTGAGATGAATTATTTTTCAAGCTCAATCCTTATTGCATAACACTGGAATGCTCGACGCTGATGCTGACGACTTGATCGAAACCTCGGATGCAGAATATTGTAAACGAGCGCACGGAACTGACCCAAAACGTTGACGAAGATAATCGGCGCGACGTGGTTTTGCACCTACCTATAGGAGCCTCAGATAGGCGAGCTGCGCTAATGCAGGAATGTATGCATCGTGGGAAAAAAAACCACGATGACCGACCTCCTACATAATTGCTAAGGATGGCAAGTCATATCGGCAAGGCTACTACCAGCTACTAGTCGCTCATTGACAGCCAATGACGGTGAAATTGGTGACTGGCTGGCACAGGTCACGGTGCACTGACTCTTGGACGATCCAGACACTGGCAGTTTTCGATCCGAGTCCGATCCGCTGGGCACTGACCGAGACTTTCAATGCTGGTCCAGAATTTCTGGTCTGGACCTGGAAACGTGCACCCGGAACTACTACGAGTCGTAGTTCCAGGTGCACGTTACTGCCATCGCTCAAACTCCCTGTACTACACTTACTATGGTTAGTTCGTCGATTAGATCCATGCTGTAAGACACTTTTTGGGATTGCTTACTGTAAGCCCATTGCAGGACGGGAGTTGACTTTCCAAAATTGGAGATGTGAATATGGGAAACCCTCGGCATGGTGTCTGGTCACCGGTCACGGCGGCAGTGGCCAATCTGCTCAAAGAGTCTCACTGCCTCGCAATCGTCGCCCAATACCCAACGGTGTCAAGCGCATGGTTGTCGATATGAGTCCCAGAAATAAGCCTGAGGGGTCCCACTTACATGGTCTCACATCCGCTCACTGACCGGAGTTGCAGAGTCCTCAGTCGACTTAGCACTGGTACTGGATCAGCGCCAACTTCGAAGTAAGCTCAAGGGGGTACCCCCGGCGGTAAGGTGCACTTATATCTAACTGAACTTCACTTTCTAGCGAATGGAATGGAATGGAACACTCCTTATTCCCCAATACATTTTCTATTCGACGATTCGAAAGGCATATGTAATTGGAATGAACCGTGATGCATACCAAATTGGGATATTTCCGTCGGACGTTTCAAAGTCCACCTGTGCGTCAGACATCTACGGACCGCTCTATCGTTCAGCAATGTATACTACGCTCATCAGCCAATGAGAGGGCTCCCTTAGTAGGTGAGAAAGAGCTGTTGGACAGTCGACTGCCGTTAATTTCAGCCACTCTGCGGATGAGCCAGCGTGCCAATAGTTCCCAAACACGTATGGATGCTATACTTTTTTCGATCAGGCTTGTAGACCGCTGTGTGGGATAAAGGAGGGCGACTTGATGCCGACGGCGGATGAGTGGAGCCCGGGCCCAGTCTAGCCGAGCTGCGGGCTAGTAGGGGGAGCTGGCCCAGCCCGGATCAGCCAAGCCAGGGCGGGCATCGGGCCTTAGACGGGGGCCAAAGTCTCAGGCATAAGCAGTCTGGACTCTGGACTCTGAAGCCATTACCAAATTATGAACTTCAAGTTGGCAAGCTGTAAACAAGATAGTTTCCAATTTTCAATGTTGCGTGGTGCGCGGGCGGTTGGGTTGATCATGATGGCGAATCGATCGTCGCGTTTCGTGCCACGCATTGGCAACGAGGCATATATGTCCACATTTGCCTTATCTCACACGTTCGGGTACCAGGTAAGTTTCATATTGGGGTGTAATGATTAGATCCCATCCCCTTTTTAGCTCCGGGAATATAATACAAACCCTGAACGTCGCGGATCAGGCCTCCAAACTGAAAATGCCATCGCTCGTTTCCGGATCCCGGCAACAAGTGTTTTCGTGCGCGGTGCAAGTAAAATCGTGAGAGCTGGGGTGCGGGTGCACAATAACATGTTGTTGTTGTCGTCAAATTGTTGGGGTGTGGGCTCATTGCTGTTTTGGGTGTGGTGTGGGTAACAGGCGGGTGGAGGCGCAATACGCATGAGACAGGCTGGGCTGGGCCGAGTGTGTACAAGAACAAAAGTTATCGTATCCAAAATGGCTAAATCACGTAGTCTCGGCCCACCAGAGGTTTTGGTCTACGCCTGGCGTTGGGATTGTTTTTAGAATGCGGAAGTAATCGGTGGGGAGCCCAAGAAGTCCTAAAATGGCTGAAGTTCGAGACTAGGGGAAGCAAATTGGTCAATCTTGATCAGATAACGAATAAAGCAAATGAAGAACGGTTCATTGCTTTGGGCGGGCCGCTGAGCCTTGGATTTGGCAACCACATACTAACGGCAATGCGACCGAGACAGCACGAGGTTGCTCGGCAACGTGTTTATGGCGTGCCCATACAGCGTCATGTCACAAACACAGGCGCTATTATTTCATTTCGACTGACCCACCTCGGATGATATGTTTCATTTGACCACCGAGAACGAACATTTGTTTGACAAGAACGCCCCTGCTAGAGCTCATGTCACCGCTCGATCGTTTATCGCAATCGACTCGCTCGCCCGCTTGAAGGTTGCAGGGACTCGACAAAGTACTAGTAGCACAAGAACACAACCTGCTCTGAGCCTTATTTGCTTCGTAAGAAGTTTCTCAAGACTCGCACCATGCCATTACTTGATACTTATTTAAAAATCTGACCCAAATATGGATGCTACAGCGTGAGTAAACTTAAATCGCGGCGTAGCGCGAATATTGAAGTGAAGGAGATGAATCATTGATTTCAAGTTGACGCCGGAAGTTGGGCGGAGCCCAGTCTAGCCAAGCTGCGGGGCCCATGTGACCGGTGGTGTAGTGCTCGTAGCACCGCTCTTATGAGCCACCTTGTATCATGGCTGAACATATAAGAGAGTATCTCCTGGACACTCGAGAACCCAACATGTCCGAATCTATCCCCGATCCGCCGTTGAACACAAATCCCTCCCAAATCTACTCAGTGATTCCCAATGACTGGTCCGTTCTTCCACATGTCGGGGGACTGGTCGCAACTAGTAAGGATAGAGATTCATCAAAGTTGTCCTGTTGATTCCCCCGTCAGGCAACGTGGATGAATCCTCTCATGCAAACGATGCCTCGCAGGACGTGCCTGCACATGAGGTGGCGATGGAAGGCCTTCCTGCTCCCATGCCACTGGCAGCACCTACCTGCGGACTCGCTGGCGGCTTGCATTGCGCTCTACCGCTGGATGGTTCAGTCAAGTCCATCAACTTGCACCTTCGTACGCATGGTCATAGACACCGGCAGCGAGAGGCCATCCAGTGCCCATGGGTGGGGTGTTACCATACCTTGCAGTGGATGAGTATCCCGAGGCACATCCAATCCACCCATCTAGGTGTGCGATTTAGGTGTTTGAATTGCGGCAAATCGTACACACGACCCAGAGGGTTAGCAATGCATACCGCATCGCTGACGTGTTACGGTCAGTGTCTATTCTGCATTCAAGAAAATGTACTTACCACAGGATGTTCTTAGGGGAAGCAATCTAAGCGACATGGTCACGACCACACAGTGCTTGATCGGATGTTTTGTTTTCTGTTTTCTGTTGTCATTATGATGTACGCGCGCGCTGAGATGAATTGTCGATGGCTCAATCCTTACTGTATAGTATAACAACTGGAGTGCTCAAGATTGTTGCTGACGATTCGATCGAAGCCTTGATAGTTAGAGGATGGCGAATACTGCAAAGGAACACACGGAAATAGAGTAAAAAAATTGACGACGAAATAATCGCGACGAGATTTTGCACCCACCACATTTAATCTCACAGCACGGTCTGGTGACTCTGGTCACCAGACTAGATAAGCGCTGCTCGACGACTTGAGCGCCCTTGGGTTTGAACCTTGACCCCGCAGCTTTGAATCCCTTAAATTGAGTAGTTAGGTTCGAAATCGCACATGGTATCGGTACTCATTCAGTGCGTGCGTCGTTCGCTTGTGCATAAGGGAGGTCCCCATCAATCTCCAACAGCTTGTGGTCGCAAGGTTCGCTTTCACGGATCGCCAAAGTGGGCTATTCTCAACCCACTCCGAATCCTCGGGCCATCGCTGACGGATTGTTCTGTGGCGCGCAACAGCCTCGCAACGTACTTGCTTGCGTTCACGAGGGTATTTCCAGGAAATAGGACAAGGGAGGCTAGAAGGCAATACGAGTGGGGGAACGACGAGGCGGGGACAGTGGAAGTGGAAGGCTGTTGGTGGAGCAGGTATGGTTGGGGCAGCCTGAAGAAATAGATCAGAATTCAGGCGATTGGAGCAATACAGGTGAAAGTGGGGAGCCTCGACGTTCGGATGTCGGTGGGGGAAAGAAAAAGGCAAGATGGCGAGAGGTAGGGGAAATGGGGCAGGTAGCGAGAGAAGGGCTGTGACAAGACTGGCAGGGGGAAAGCTAGTCAGATAAAAGATTGACGATAGAGTGGAACCCATAAAACCCATATGAAACAGGACAGAGCACGGCAGAAACAAAGACAGACACGATCGGAGAGTGACGAATGTCGGACGGCGTACGAGGACAGCGAAGGTGGTGGATTAGGTGAGGCGAGGTCGATGAGGTATGCGCGACGATAACCTGATGACAAGGGAAAGTAAGGGGCTGAACGGTGGGGATAAGGTGGGAACGGTGCAGGACAAGGGGCACTAGAGCTGGCGGGAGGATGCAGTGGGTAGGAGTGAAGAGGGGAAGAGAGGCGGATGGGGGAGGGGAAAGACAGGAAGGGTTTGGGCGACAACAACATGAGAGCAAGAGAAGATACAGAGTTTAAAGAAATGATAAGCCGAGGGATTTCGGTTGATAGTCGAGATGCTGGAGGATAATGGCTTCGTGCTGAATATCATGATGGCGCTTAGAGCAGAGTGAGAAGCGCGCATCTTCTCAACGAGCATCGCCATTCAAGCTCAGATCTCAGGTTCTTCCAACATGTCCTCTTACGTCTAGTTAACCTCTAATAGCATCCTACACGCTGAAGCTCGCTCATTTTCCTGCCTGGAGCAGACTGGTTCATTACATCAAAATGCCATAAAAATGTGCTACTAGTAGTACGTACCGCAAAAGGCGAATGCATCGAGTTCGCCTGACAAAACATGCCTGCTATTTATGGGTGTCAAAGTGCACTTTTAAGGCGCACGCATTTGAGAGGATGGCGCACACATTTGAGAGGACGGCGCGCACATTTGAGAGGACGGCGCGCACATTTGAGACTCGGAGGGACAGCGCACACATTTGAGACGGATAGTGCACACAACATAAAATGTATCGTTAAAAGGAAACTAGGTAGTAATAGTAGTAGTAGTATGTGTACTCGGACTAAAGCCATTGCAGTGACGCTACTAGCCTTCGCTCATCTGGGCATCCATGACCTGTACACATGCAATATCCTCCTGTTCCTCCTGGTAACAAAGTGTGGGGGAGCTCATCAACTTCAGCACAATCCCAGCTTTGCAACTGGCGCAGATTCCACCATCGAAGTCGGTCTCTTGCAAGAGGGCAATAATGCCACTCTGGCTTCGGCAAGGAGACTCAGGGTGGAGGAGGTGACGAGTGATGCCGTTCCACCACTCGTCCTTCCACACCACCGAACAGGCCTGCGGAGTGTCACAAAGGCCATCCGATTGATCTAATGCTGGTTCTGTGTAAGCAAGGGCATGATAGTGTTCATCTATTTGGGCCTTCGTTCTCATGAGAATCCAAAAATATTCCATACCCATCTGGTGAGCCTCAAGATGGCTGATGGATGACACTGGTCGTTCTATCATTGCACGAAAGGAGGGTTCAACCCACTCATGGATCTGAAACTGGCGCCCGAGTTGCAGCTTCAATGAGGGCTCAAACGCCATGGGTGAGAGGCGCTTGAGCTCCGCAACAGCATACTGAAAGCCCAAGTCGATTTGGTAAAAGTCTGAAAGCTTGAGGACAGAAATCAGAAACTCTTGGCGTTCCAGCTCTGAGTCGCTACCACCATAACTGTTATGTATCATCACATTAGGTGCTATTCTCACGATTCCATAGCATGAAACTCACCGGCCAAAGAGATAGCATAGTAAGTGGTCAAAGTCTCTCTGGACAATCCCATGCAGGACGATCGGATTGTCGTCAGATCAGCCTTCTGCAGTCTGCTCATTTCCACCCTGAGGTAGGGATAGCATTGCCTCGAATACTGGCGACTGTGTTGCAAGGTGACCGGGGTATAACCTGTACAGTGTTTCACATGCAGGCTCGCTGGGAACCTTCAGGTCATTGTTTCAGTTACTAGCATCACAATGTAATTCGGAAAGTAAAACCTACAAGTACTAGTAATGTGACTGTTCCATCTGCATAGTAGAATGTAGGATGTCGTTTGCAATGAAGGAGATCTGATGACATGATTTGATGACTTCCAGTGGCTGGTTGCACAAGCAACTCGCAATCCCTCTGTTGAAAGAGGTGATGTCGAAAAAGAGGTTGTTGGGGTGGAATACTAAATAGACGAGCCGCTTCATAGGGCACTGGACTGAGGAGCATAAATTGGCCATTGAGCTCCGAGTCATGAGTTGGAATTGAGGTGGAAGATGATCAATGAAAGGGGAAAGATTCAGTTGAGCATGTGATTATGGACTCAAGTTTGAATCTCACACTGCCTCTTTTTGCCTCAGGCTCGAACGCAGCATCATGCAGCATCCTCAAGATTTCCCTGACCTTCCAGTCAGGAACTCCTGGCGAGCCGACATCCTCCAAGCCCATGAGATTATCCAACAATCATGTCAGCATGCCCTGGAGGTTTTACGTCAAGAAGATGGTGGTGACCCACTTTGTCTTCGTATCCATGCCGATCACATTTGTTACCAGATGATTCCGCTCTTTGGGGTGTTGCAGACAGAGATCAAAGATATGGAATGGGCTGAGGAAAGTGCACATAGGCTGGGAGAACTTTTTCGCACGCTTTTGGATGCTGCACTCGCTGCAGCTGGGCAGTGAGTAATATAACCATATTTTGTGTCCACTGTGAAAGTGTTCGTTCAATTTGACTCGGAAATAGTGACACTCAACTTGAAGCTGAAATTATTCGCATCGCACCTTTGCAACATCGCCAGTGTGGCCACGGCCGTCCTACATTTGAATTCAATCAAGAGTGGCTAGCAAATGCCATTTCACCTACCTGTCACCTCTCACTGCAAAAACTTGCACAAACACTTGGTGTGCATCACAACACTTTACGTCGACATCTTCAAATCAATGGCCTTGTGAAGCGCTTTTCAGACATAACTGACACAGATATAGATATTCTCGTATGCCATTACAAACTTGGACGCCTGAATGTGGGTCTGTGGTTTGTGCTTGCATCATTGAAATCCCACAGGCTAAATATTCAGTGAGAATGCATTCGGATGTCACTGCAGCGGATTGATCCACTTGGACATATTATTCGCCATCAAACTGCAATCCGGCATCACGTATACGAAGCACTGCATTCAAGTTATGTATGGCATATTGACGGCCATCACAAACCCATACACTGGGGTATTGTCATTCATGGCATGATAGACGGTCATTGTTGAATGGTAAGATTTTTCATGCTGCCTTATGTACAACTACATATTCACGTCACATCACCAGATTGTTGGCTTACGAGCGAGTGCAGACAATCGCGCATCAACAGTGCTCAATATTTTCTTACATGCAGTCCAAGCCTATGGAACGCCTTGGTGAGTTCGTGGTGACCGCGGTGGCGAAAACATTGATGTCGCCACTTGGATGATCCAGCACCATGGTTCTAATTGGTCATTGTTTCTGTGGGGCCGATCCACAAGGAACTCACGCATTGAGCGACTATGGGTTGACCTTGGCGTGCAATTTGTGTGCTGTTGGCGCGCATTCTTCATCCAATTAGAAGACCTTCATTTGTTGGACTCAACTGATCCTCGCCACTTGTGGCTTCTACAATTCCTCTTTCTCGATCAACTCAATATTGATTGCATGCAATTTCAGAATGATTGGAACCATCATCCAGTCTCGAAGCGAGGACATGATCAGTCACCATTGATATGTAATCCATTGATATGTGCTGCTAAAATCTAAGTTTGTCTACAAGGACATGCAATTTCTATCACAAACTCAGCATGGCGAGTACCCGAATTGCCATGACCACCATAATTCTGAACCTGTCACCAATCCAGAGATCAGGGCTGACCAGCAAAGGTACATTTCATCCATACTGGCAATGTTTGAGACAATGACTAATTTAGTGTAATCAACTATTAGGCATGTTCGAAATGCTGCCACCAGTGTGCCACTGATGGCCAATCCATTCCAGTCAATTGATGCCTATGAGGCCTTCACTCTTGCCTTTCAACAAGCGTGTAATGAAGGCAAGGTCCCAACCGGTTATGGAGTAGCCAAGGAAGAATGGGTGGATGGATCGTACCCTGAGCATGAAGTGATTACCGTTGGTCGCAGCAAGCGGGTACATGAAATGGCCCTGCCATTCGTCGTATGGTGGCCACGTGCAGTCTCATGGGCAAACAGATTAGATATTATGTATGTCACGCATCTGTCTGATTGAACAAGGCGAGTTGTAGTATACATATAATTGCAGCCCGAATGGAGCAGATTTATTGTGGCTCCCCTCCCTCTTCCTAGTACGTCCTGTCCTCTGACTCGCTGGAGACTACCATGTTTGCAGACACACCATGTACTCGATTTGTCACAGGCGGTGGTCATAAGGGAAACCGGTGCACCACGTGCCGGTAGAAGCAACACCACCACCCCACTCCTTCCAGTAACCCCCATGTCACCAATCCCGGGCCCACCCAGCAGCATGCTGCCTCATGCCCACTGCCTTCAGAGAATCCTGTCCAAGATATACTTGATAGATACACTCGTTCTCACTCTCAACCCAGGATCACCCCCCAGCTTGAACTCGTTCACCACGAAGCTGTTTCTGGCCTCCGCAAAATGCCTCCCCGTGCAGCCAAGTCCAGGACCTCTACTCGTGGATTCACACCTGTGAACACTATGACCCGCTTTAAAGATCCTTGCCCGGCTGTGATGGTTTCCTAAAGGTATAAAACCTACCAACAGACTGTAGCAAGTATAAAAATAGTTAGTGGGTACGATTGGTTCGTCCCAAAAGAGACTCAAAAGGAAAGGGAGAAGTCTGGGAGAAGTCCGATCGACGGTACTCAGCGTTTAAGAACAAGTCCGAGCGGAATGCGAGCGGTAGTCCGAGCATTAATCCGATAGTCCGAGCGGTTTCGGGCCTATGGAATGAAGGAGAGAGACGGTAATTACACAGTAGACGGTTTACTGCGTTCGGTGTTGAAGACGGTGACGGTGACGGTAAATGTGAGCCAAAAGG
>JBBPQL010001276.1:0-11299 GCA_038092515.1 Boletus subparvulus | reverse complement strand
AGAATGGAGCATTTTTATATAGCGGCCGTCACATGTGATCGGTCCGGAATTAAAAGACCTAAAGAGGAACAATGATGAGATCGCCGAAGTCCGTGGAAGGCACGTGGCAAGGAAGGACGACGGGACCAAGAAGTGATGGAAGGAATGATGATGAGATAAAAACAAACAGATAGTTCCGATATAGAAGACCGAGACAACCGACGCTCTGGAGTACCGGAGTGCCTTCGGACTAAGATGGCTGGGCTCGGACTTGTCAAGGATGCAGTGGAGAAGATATTAGAGTGAAAGGGGATTCTGGAAATGTGGGGGAAATGGAGGATACGCCTACAGAGATGTACTAGTCTCTACACCGACCATGGATCTACTGTATTCATCCAATTCTGTCAGTGACTCTCTACCTTTTTATCAGGGGATGCTGCTCTCGTGGGCGCTCCCTTTCCTGATATTTGTTCTTTGTCAAGGCCTGCTGCTCTTGTGGGTGCTTCCTTCGACAATGTTTCTCCTTTTTTGAGGATTTTGGTTAGACTTATGGGTTTTGAAGTTATCTCTACCCTCTCTTTATGACTATTGTTGTCCTCGATGTCATCGGTCTCTTCAATGCACAAAGCAGAATATTTATTATGCATAGGTATTACAGGAGAGGTAGTCGATCGTGTATCTACTCTCCTTTTTGAAAACCCTCCTCGGCCTTTGTGATAACTGCCTCTAGCTCCTCTGCCGTGGTATACTCAATTTTCTGACTGTGGTATTGGAAACTCCTTACTTGGCGAGCGCGGGGCTTGAAATGATCCTTGCAAGGCCATGGTTTTCCGCATTTACATAAAGCACTTTCCTTTGGCTCGCGCTTTGCTGATGTCCATTGGAACTCCTCCTTGAGCTCCAAAAGTTCCCAGTTGGTTCAGGTGGACTTCTGTTTTTGGTGCTGGAGAAGAGGATGTAGTTGCGGTCATTTCTGCCCTCTTTCCAAACCAAGTCTTGTTGAAGGTCGTGTGACCTCCGCGGTGTTTGCGATCAGCGATCTCGGCAAGAATTGCTTCTGCACAAGTCAACGCTGTTTCCCATTTCACTAAGCTTTCCAATTCAAAGAGATCGGGGTTGCTTCTTTTGACGTACTCAACAACCTCATTTCATACACCATCTCGGGTGAGTCGAATAAGGAGTCATCCTTGGACTCGAGTATCGTAGCCGGCTTCGAGCATAAGTTGTTTTACATAGTCTAACAAAGAAGTCGCTGACTGAGTCCTTAGGGCCTTGTTTAAGGGCCATGAGTTTCCTTTCTGCTTCTTGCCTGATTTCTTTAGGCAAGAAGGTTTCTCCAACTTTTTTGGCGAATTCTTCGAACGTCTGAGCGTCCATGTCAAAGTCTACTTCTTGTGCATACAGGTTGGCAAACCTTCCTGCCGCGTTGTCGCCTCTCATGTAGCTGATTGCTATCATGATTTTTTGTTCATCTGTAGGCATATTCTCGAAGCCCATGAGATAGAACAATAAAGTTCTCCACCATTGAAGGAACTTCTCCTTGTTTCCATCGTACATCTCCAGTTTGGCCACAATGGACTTTCCAATTCTCCTGGTCGAGGCAGGAGTACCAGTTGGTCACTCACTAGGCAATATCAGATTTCTTGGTGGTTGACTTCGCCTAAATGGGGAAGTTGGCATGTGGATTGTGGGAGGCGATATGGAGGATGGTGACGAGATTGACGATCGCAGTGGCGATCGAGGTGAGGTAAATGATGGTTGTTGTACATTTAGTGGCATAGCAGGTGGTAGTCCTGCTAGGATCTTGTTTTCGGCATAAGCTCTTTGCCAATCAGCATACGTGGTGATGAATTCTTCCATCGTGTGAGGTTGTGGTGCGGTGACTCTATCAGGAGCCATTACATATGGAGCGGGGGTGTTTGTGTTGCTTCTCTATGGAGAAGGGGAAGACGATGTGGATGTGGATGGAAGGTTGTGGGTCAATTCAGTCATGTCAAATGATGTCATTGCGCTTGTTCTTACTAATTCAGTTATTTGGGAAGATTCCCTGAATTTTCGGACAGAATGCGGATGTAGTGATTTGCATAGCTCGAACTTCCAATGATCCTCCTAATTAGGACTTTCAAAGGCTCTGGCCAAATGTGGTGGATTGTGGATGGGAAGTACGATACAAAATGTAACTAAGTGCCCCTTAGGTTTTGAAGGGCGTGACATCGAGGGTGAGGGATACTGGAGTTACTGGAGTTACTCTTTGACAGCAATACCCAATAACGGTGGTATACCGATGTGACAATAACTGTGATCACACGAACAGTAAATGTTATCGGAATGTTTTACGTGGTAGCCTAATGTTCTACCAAACTGGCCCTAGTGCTCTATGGGCACAACAACTTTATCTTATTTATGCTCTGGACTAGAGCTGAACGGTAAACATTCTACGAATATTTGCCTGGTATTCTACCAGCCGCAATTATAATGCGCATGGGCGCAGCTTTCCCTTGGCTCTGGGATCCAAGCTTGCCTTTCAGCGGTTACAAAGTGTGTGAGAGGAAGAGCGAAGAGCTCTAAGTTTAAGGCAGGGTAGGTATAAGGGGACAGCGAGCGAAAGTCTTAAGTGAGACTTCATCGAAGGCAGTTTGTTATGAGGAGTCGGGGAATGACGAGTTCAGCAAGTAGAATACTCTTGGAATAATGTAAGGACCTTCATAGAGGCATCTCAAAGTGAAACATTACTCAGTGAAAGAAATACTATTCCAAGAGTGGGGAAATACAGACGACTACTAGCCTACTTATATACTATCGTACATGTGGATACAGTGAGGCAAACATGAGGAATACAGGTGGTATGATGTCATGATGACGAACTTGATGGAATGTTCTGTGATTAATAGGAATGTGATAGTAAGTGAAAGAAGAAAAGAATTGGTTCATAACAGCTGTCTGACCTCGACGAAGCACACCCGACCACTAGTATACCGCATATGTGGCAAGTCGCATCTCAAGTTATGTCTCATGAAATCATTTTCGGCGTCATGAACTTCCCGACTCGGTCTGGCATGGCCGGGCGTATTGATAGCGTGGCACTACATACTGGTGCTCGCTCGCCTATGACATTCTCGGGCGACACCTTCCATGTTCCGATTACAACCAGACAGCCACTCCCAATATTGCGTCCTAGCTATATGACAACGTATGAACACAAGACCATGCTTCGCATGCCGAGAGGATCATGCAGCGCGGCGGCCCGTTCACAGACACCACCCCACCGCACGCCCAACATCCCTGATACACCGATTCTCGCTCAACGACAGCGCCGTCGTCAGACACTCGCGTTGCTTGTCCTTTTGACCCCGCAGACCGTACGCCTTGGCGAGGAAATACCACACCTCGGGGACGTCCCATCCCGGGCCGCGCGACATGTACCCCAGCAGACCAGCGCTCATGTCCACCTTGTCGGGGTCGGGGTCATCGCCCGACTCGGAAGAGGACCGAGAAGGAGTACGAGGGGTGAGGTAGATCCGACACATGTGAACGGCGGCAGAGACGTCGTCGGGGGACATGAAGAGCGCTTTTTGGAATGCCTCGATCGCTTGTCGGTCGTGGTTCAGCGCATGGTGATACAGCCCAAACTGACCCAGCACGTCATTGGGATAGGGTCTACACGGATGGCGGTACGTACCTGAACCCAGACAGAAGGGTTTTCTTGATTCTTGACCTCGGCTTCCTGAATAGCACCTTTCACCTGGTCGATCTTGCCCAATCTACGGAAGGTCGCAGCGGATGATGCCCACAGCTCACTCAACAGTTTATCCTCCCTGGAGGCTTGAGGAATCGGTTTGGCGTCCTGCACAGGTGGGGTGGGCGGCGGCGGCGGAACAGGACAATCATCGGTCGGATGTTCAGTATCTTCGCTACTGTTGTTGCGTTTCAGTGAGCGAAGACGCCTGCGGGAATGTATGGAAGACGCTTGGTAATGGTGATTTTGAAGGACTGCGTGGAAATCTTTAAAGGTATCCATGAGATCCCGCATTCTGGAAGATCAACGTTACCCAGATGAAACTTTACCTGGAGCAGAATTCGCCCGCTTCAGATTGCCGTTCCTGGCGACACCATGTCCAATCTTTTTTGATATGGTGCTAATCTTCTCTTGTCCTTTATGAACACGATTCTTGAACATCTGTTGCACCTTCTTTCCTGTAGAGCCGTCCATAGAAGAGCGTTTAAGGAGCGGAGACAAAGGAAACCTGCGCTCGGGGTCTGCTGGCGTTGGTGGAGTAACAGTGATCGGAGGAAGTCGCGCTTGGTCGGTTGATTGGCCAGGCGGAGGTTCCATCGAACCGGAGATGTCGGTCGTAACTTCAAGCACAATCTCCTGGACTTCAGATACAATGACTACAGAGCCTGGCTGTGTAACTGCCGAACGTCCGGTATCCACAGAAGATCTCACTGAAATCATGCTCGTCAACAAGACTGGAAACGTTCAGGGAGAGGTTCACGTACGCTGAGTCTCAGAAGGTGTTCCTTTTCGCTCTGAAATCCATCCAAAGACGTCCACCCATTTAGTCTCTGCCCCTTCTGGACCATCGACATGCTCCGTCAATGCCATCTGCGTGAGTCGCAATTGTAACGCGTACTCGAAAGCATCTTGTGGGGTCGGGCCAGGGTGATCAGGAAGGGTGTGCAAGAGGGTATCGGAGGGAGGCATCGTAGATGCTTCCGGGTCAAGGATCATCTCGTGAACGGACGCTTCATTCGCGACGCCACCATTCCCGTTATGCGAGTGTGCCTCCATTGCACCCTTCTCTGTCTCAAAGTCTCTCGTTGCCACGCTTTCATCCGGCGCACCCCTCTCGATCCTCTCCGGAGCGGTTTCCGTATCGCTTGGGGACTCGTCTGCCTCTGAGGGGGACTCGTTTATCGTGGCACCGAATTCTAGTACCTCTTGCGCTTTGACCCACTCTCCTTGAGCTGTGAGCAATAGACCAAGGAGGTGCCAGTGGCGAATCTCGTTCGGAGCACCTTCAACGGCCGCGCGCGCAGAAGTAATAGCGTCTTCGAGGTTCTGCGAAGGACCAGGTAGTGCGAAGGCTAGCGCCAGCTGGTGGTGGGCACCGGGGGTGGGGAACACCTCAACAGAGCGGATATATTGCTCCAACGCATCGCGCAACCTCGTCGGGCGGGTATGAGCGTGTCTTTCTGCAGATTTCATGCAATTAGGCGCGAAGGAACCCAGTATAGATGCAACCGCCCACCTATGATAGCACTGACGGTGTTCCAAATGCCTTCTGCAAGGGAAACACGAGCGACAAGCTCCTTGTCGGCGGGGTCAAGTCGTGTTTTCGCCTTTTCCAAAACCTCCCCGGCTTCCTTGGCTTCCTCGACGCCACCCGAGCCAAGTCGAGATAGTGCCAAGCGACAGAACATCCTCCCACCTTCCACGAGCGTCTCCACCCAGTGACGGTCTGTGTCGCTGTCACCGTCGACACCTGCAGCGCGTGTCTTGCTTACGACCTCGATGTATAGGCGCAAGGTACGCTTTGCAAGCTCCTGATCTCCAGAAACATACAGAAGGCGGAACATGTGTCGAAAGATACGGTAAGAGTTGAAGGTGAATCGGGTAGCCCACCAGAGGACCTACTTAGCTGTTTGAGAACGGATGAGAGCAGATGGAGGGTTCACTGACATCAATGACCCATTGGGCTCGACCTGCGATTGCTCCGCTCGCTTCCCACACGGCAACAGATATGTCGACGAGATCTTCGACCTTGACGTTCCGCTCTCCGGCCTTGGGAAAGTGGGTGCATTTGTCTAGTATCGTGCGGTATTGAATGATGATCGACCGAGCTGTGTTGAGCCACTGTGGTGGTTTTTCTGGCTGCAGAGAGGGAGAAGGGGTCACCTGAGAGGGCGCACGAAATCGGATGATGAGTGCGCGCAGATGCAGAACGGCGATGATCGAACGATGGGAGGTGCGAAATGTGGGTGGCCAATGAGTGCTGCAGGACTCGTAACGAGTGAATAAGTTCCAGATGAGACCTTCCTGATCATCGAGATGTCGCGTGCGGGCGAGGAGCGTAATGGCACGGAACATGAGACGTTCTACCCAACGCCAAAGTTCGCGGAAGAGGGAAAACGAAGAAGGGGAGGCTGGTGCGGTCAGGGTGCGCGGGATTTCGAATTCGATGACGTTTAGCAGGGGGATGGCGGTTGCATACGCTTGAATGGCGAGTTCAGGGTCCTCTGGGCGGAGCGTCTCGTGGCACATGCCTAGACGGATGGGCAGATGGCATCTAGAGTAGAGAGAAGAGATGGATTCTAACCTTGTAGACATATGCTCCGAACGGACTCGGCCATTGCCCAAGCTCTGCCGTCGATGATGCTCGTAGTGGAGGGAGGCGACTCGGTAGATACAACACTGCCGGTCCACGACGTGGACGTGGACGCAACAGAACCGGGGGGCCGGAGGGTGGAAGCATCGGATCTGACGGTAGAGGAGAGAGGAATGTGGCCCTGTGCATCAGAGACTCCAGGTACTTTGGAAAGATAATCGAGACATTCGGATGGCTCTCCCAATGCGTACGCATAGTAGGCAAGGGCGAGGAGCAGAGACTATGGCGAGGTTGGGTGAGTGCGTAGCTAGAGAGAGGGTCGACGTACGTCGGAGCGGGTGCTCTGGAGCGTCTTGAGTGCGTCGTAGCCCGCGGTCGCCTCCTGGACGCGTTCGGGGAGCAACATGCACTCGGACGCGAGACGCAGTTGACCGTCTGGCTCTGAGCCGAGCTGGTCCCCGTCGGCGGCATTTGCAGAGAGCCAGATGGAGAGTGCCTGTGTCTGCGAGGCGATCTCTGCAACGTCCTGGAAGCCTGGGCAATGCTTGTTGAATTTGCGGATGAGCTCTGACCAGGACAAAGAGTAGGCGTTTGGGGTCTTTGCGGGGGCGGAGGAGGCCCACACGCCCGCGGTGAGGGCAGCTCTGAGCTGTGCCCAGTAGTGGCGGTCTTTGCCGTGTGCCATCGCCGGACCAAGCTCGTCCAGTGGGGCTTATAACACTTCGACCCCCCTCGACCCCCCCGTTGGACCCATCTCTTCGTCCACGATGCCCGAGTCAGCGACACCCGCCCTCACCCCAGACTACACCGACTCCGGCGAGGGCGAGGGGTCCTCCTCCCCCGCCTCGGAGACCGCCACAAAATCGCGTCGTCTCACCGCCTTTTACCCAAACATGAACGCGGGCAACAAGCCGCTCAAGCCGTTCAGTCGCAGCGCCGCAAAACGACAGAGCGTCATGACCCTCGGCAGCATCGAGCACCTCCAGCACTACTTCACCAAGACGGGCATCGCCGCAAAGTCAAAGTACGTCTCCGCCTCCTCCGTTTCGCGCCTCGCCGCTGACGCTCTACAGCCCCTCCAAGAAGCCGAACAGCCAGTTCGTCCCCGCGATCGGAGGCCTGGCCAGCCTGAAAACGTCGAAGCCATCCTTGGGCAGCATCATGGACTTTGAGCTTCCACCCTCGCCTGCAGTTCCAGAGATACGCCAGCCAGCATTTCCCCACGTCAAAACCTACCAGACAGATCCTCAGGCGTTCCTTCCTGTCGTCGTCGAGGACCTCACTGCCGTCACGCATGCTTGGAGTATACACACCACGCGAGACCCTAACCATGCACCGGCTTCCCGCGTGATCGATGTCCTCGGCATCCTCAAGACGACTACCCATGCTATCCGCTCCGTCCGGAACTATGTCATCGCGCTCCCTGACGAATCTGCAGGCACACTCCGCAGTCAGTACAGGAACAAGGTCGCTGCGAGCGCTCCCGTCCCAAAACGCAACTTGGTTCAGCAAAAGTCCCAGCTCGACCCCCTATCCTTGATCCGCAAGTCCGCATTGGAAGTACTTGCCGTGCTCCGCGAGCTTGAAGAACGCTCCAGGGTACCATTGTCCGACGAGGCTTACGATGCTCAAAGTGATCGCGGTTCGTCGCAGGGCCAGCCTCCACACTCGCGCGGCGCATCGCCAGCGATCATATCGGACGATGAGTCGGACCTCCCTCATGTTGACCCTGACATGTCAATTTCATTCGTGCACGTACAAGGTCGTAATGAATCGGTACCGGTCTGGGAGGACGAGAACGACCTCGATACACCCAGCCTCAGCGAAGAAGAGCGAGAAAAGCGAGAGCATTGGGATGATCGCCTTGTACTTGGTGGCGGGTGGCTGTACACACAAGATGTCAAGCTAGCGGACCTCGGAAAGGAACAAGATGTGGTAAGACGATACATTGACCTCGTCGACGATGTGTTATTTGGAGGCACTAAGGATGGAAAACGCGGTTGGGAGAGGGAGGGTGAGAGGAGTGCAAAGCGGACAAGGGATGGAAGAGGGCAGAACCGGAGAGTCAGCACAGGCGATGTCTTCACCTACCAATTTCCCCTTGAGGTACCACGCTCAGGGCGACGCGTCGTCTCTACGTCCGGTATCCTCGACTCGATGCGCGGCATGTCACTATCGGAAGAGCCAGAAGACATGGAGACCCTTTCAGAGGCAGGAAGCGTAGATGAAGATGATCTTCCTGATTGGGCTAAGCGCTCGATGTTTGCAGATGACCCTGTCGGTCAGTAGACGGGCAGGAAAGGGTGTGCATTTCTGCTAATGCTTGTCTTGCAGGTCGCGCACACGCCCTCTTGACAGCCCTTCTTCCCGAGAATCTCCGTTCTCTAATCCCGCCCACACCCGACAAATCTGCATTCTTTAGTGCACTCACGTCAGGACAATGTCTCTGCGCAGCTTACAACACTGGGGTGCGCCGATCCCGCAAACCATGGGGCTTCATCAGTGTGGATTCCGTTCATGACGTCGCTTTTCTCGAGCGATCCGCAGATGGCGCGGATGGAGACGAGAAAGCTCGGATAGGATGGACTTTTCGAAGAATAGACAACCTGCGGTTATGGGCAGGGTACGTATATGTGTCGCCCTGATCGAATCACACCCTGACTATTCATCTTGCTCAGTGCACTCAAGATTCGTTACCTCATTCCTCTCGTTGTCCTGTCTACACCCGGTCGACCAGACCATATCCCTCGTACCGCCTCGCCGGCGCGCACACATTCACGCGGTGCCTCTCCTGCACGTTCTCCTTCTGGTCACCCTGCGGTCTTCTCCACTTTTGCGGACGTGCCGCCATCACCATCGCTACTGAAGACGCGCTCCACCACGGCTGAACCTCCTCTTATTTTTGACCCCCGTCTCGTCGCAAGAAAGGACGACGGGTGGGAAACGATGCTCGAAACTGCTGTATTGCGGTGGGTCAAGGCAGTCGTGGAAGAAACAAAAGGCGAAAGTTTACGGTGAGTGTACGGCAGAGCGAAACGCTGAATCGGGTCGTGTTCCCTTGTCTAGATCTCCTTTATGCATTTTGTTATCCTGGGGTCTCGTGAGTCGTGATTGTTACTCTACTTTATATCCTATTCCACGCTTCGTACGTTCTTACTGTCTCTCCTTTCCTACCGTCCCCTCGTTGTGTTCCCTGCAACTCGCATCTGTCCTCGTTCATATCCTGCACGTTTTCTTAGTCCCGCTATATACCGTAGACCACTTATTCTGTTACCCTACATGATACCGACGCACGTGTACAGTGCGTGGTTCTGGATTTCGGATGTCCTCTAGTAACGAATGGAATTGCCTCGTACATACCATGAGTACAAGTATCACCCCATGTTTCATCCCTCGGAATCAACTTGTAAAGCCAGTGATGCTCGACGGATGTCATCGTGAACTTGAAGGGGTGCATATTCTAATCACTCTCACAGTGGGGACGGCCGCTACATGACTCCGCACGACGGTACCTCGTGATCCTCATCGCAATACCCGGCCATGATGACGTACCTTGAACGAGCATTGCCAGGTTGCATCTCGATTCCGAGTCGGACGACTTTCCGGTGGTCACCTGAACTTGCCAGTTGCAACACCCACTGCAGTGCTGTGAGTATGTAGTATAGACAGTCTGATCCCATCGAGCGACCTAAAGGAAATCACGGCGCAAACGCCCATCATGGATGATACCGTTTGCAAACTGTAGCGACGAATCGCTGAACAGCATCGGCCAAGGTATCCATTCGTCTCTTCGATCTAATACTTCGAGATCAGAAGACATGGTGGCAGGCCCGGGGCCCACCACCTGTCGTACTCTACGAAAACGAAACATGTTGGACTGGCCGTATTGATTCATCCCGCGGTCTCTCCGAGTCGTTCACGTTCTAACCACGGACCACAATATTGATAAGGCAGTGCCAGTGAGGGCTTCGGAGACAATATCCAACGAAGCCGACGAAGTCAAGAATGATGCACCGACGATGAAGGAGGAGTCACCAGGCTTGCCAGTGTGAGATGTGATTCTGGATTTAAGGTTCCTGCGAGCTCTGTCTTTTTTTTTTCGCTTCGGTTTGTATTACAGGGAGTGTCATCGATGTCTATGAAGTAGGGTCAGCGAATGTCCGTAGCCGAGGCACTTCATGCAGACTTTGTTCGTTCTTTGGTCATGTGGATAGTCGATCCCGCTGTGCGACTTCCATCGCATACAGCTCCTCCGGGTCTGCAACAAGGTCGAAACCGTGGCTAGGGTGCTTCCCCCTTCAAGCTCTCGCGACCGACAACATTCAGATCAAGGATATGCATTCAGATCTTGTCCGCGCCATAGAAAATGACGATGATAAGTTCAAGTTGAGTCGACAACCCATCGTCTCTCCGCGCGTACCTCAGGAGCATGAACTCTCCGGATGGTTTGCCGGGTCGGCTCAAGGAAACAAAAACGACTTTGATGGTCGTTCTGAGGTTTGGTATACGAGACGGCACGGCACGAACATGGCCGTGTGTTGTCCCGTGTGGGGACGCATAATCTGACACTGAAGAGAGCCTATGGAAAACAGAGGGAGTAAGCGCCTCGAGATCGTTTGTAGCCCCGATATCATTGCGTTGACGTTTGGGGGACAAGCCTGAGGAGCGATACGGTGCTGGGCCGACACCACATTGTTTGGAGATAAGCCGTGTTCGTCAATTGAGTACTATTCCAAATGGAATCAAATGGCTCTGGTTGGTGGGTTTTAGGGCCTCTTGGAAGTCGGGAAGCATGATCTTCTCACTGCGCTCTAAGTTCTGAGTTAGATGATTGCAGTGGTGATCGTGGGGGTGACTTACGTAAACGAGATAACTGGTGAGGTACTCGTTCAGGTGTAGATCTTAAAACGGATTAGTTTATGGCAAGCTCATGTTCCATTGCGACCGAGTTGCTCCTCTGAGTCTAGCCGCCGCTGCGTAGCGCTGGCACT
>JBBPQL010001275.1:0-11301 GCA_038092515.1 Boletus subparvulus | reverse complement strand
TGTGGCTTCAGGGATCGTCTCCCAAAGCTCTGCATCGTCAAGATCTACATATCGAATAGCAAGTTTAATCCGGCCGGAATTTGGTAGTCCAGCCTGGTCAGAAAGGTCTGCGATGTCAGCAAGGAAACGGGCAAGGTCAGATGGAGTCCCATTGAACCTGGGGGCGGCAGGTGTTCCTCTGCATGGAAGCAGGAACATTATGTCAGTGGACAAGGTTATTTGGCTAAAAAAAATGGTGGCGTCGGTCTAGACTGATGCCGAGATCTGCTAAGCAACCGGAAAAATGGAAGGCTGTGCAAGCGCTCGGGTTTGCTCGGAGATAGCTGTCGGGGCTGTCAGGTGAAGGTAAAAGCAAAAGTAAGTGATCGGAAACAGTACAACGTGATGCACTGAATGATGAAAGTGGAAACTCGCTAAAAGCGGACTAATCAAAGGAGATGTCCCTGCTCGGGTTGTAACAGATGTCAAGTGGAGCGCTCAAGTGAGCTCGGCAACAGTGGCCAAGGCTGTTGGATGAAGGTCAAAGTCAAAATAAGCGATCGGCAACAGTGAAAAGTGATCAGCTGGGTGACAGAAGTGAAAAACTGTAAAAGCAGACTAATCAAAGTGGATGTCCCTGCTTGGGTTGTAACAGATGTCAAATAGAGTGCTCAAGTGAGCTCGGCAACAGTGGCCAGGGCTGTCGGATGAAGGTAAAAGTCAAAATAAGCGATCGGCAACAGTGAAAAATGATCGGCTGGGTGACAGAAGTGAAAAACTGTAAGAGCGGACTAGTAAAAGTGGTGTCCCTGCTAGGGATGTGACAAGGGATGTCAGGGACCGAAAAGTGGTCAGTGCAAACAGATAGAGTAGATGAAAATTTTTGGCCTGGAGCCTTCACAAAAGCCTGGATCCCCTCGCGGTGGGCTCCAGTTGTAAAACAACAAATCTTTCTAGGTGAGTAGCAAGGTCTATGTGTGTGGGGGTCTAAGGGCGCGATAGGCTCATCCCCAAAGAGGATCCTATGAGGTTAGTGAAGACTTGGGCGAAGGGGATGATGAGGAGAAGGTAAAACTGGCCGTCCGAAGGTAGTCCGGACCACGGGAAAGTAGGCCAGTCGAAGACCGGTCTGTCGGGTGTGTAGTGGAGAGGTGTGAAGATGGTCAACGAGCCCCATAGTGGACTTGGACGTGTGGATAGTAGATGGAATGTTCAGGAAAGCAGAAGATTCGAATCCGTGCCAAAAGCTGCATTCAAAATGCGAAGTACAAACTCTTTATAGTCCGGGAATTGCCCAGGACTGTGTAGTTATGGTAGATAAAGTTTAGAACTCTAACGAAAAGATATCTGATAGTCAACAGATACAGAATGATCAAAAAACATATTACCAAAAAGGGATACCGACGTGAGACCGACCGGTCTATCGTGGGAAAATGAAGTCCGGACTCGGACTACATGCAGAATGGACCGGTCGGGTTCGGTCTAGCATGGGAAACCTAGCTAGAAAGCCTCGGAAACTTGGGTTACCAACCTAGAGCTGTATAGTGCTCTACAACGTGCCCGACAGAATCCTGATTCAACATACTATCTTGGTCGCAGAAAGAGAGCAAAGGTAGTATGTACCAAGTAAGCTTGTTTACCAGAGATTCTAACTGTTTTTCAGCATGGACAACCACCTTTGTCTCACTCTCAGGCTCCTTCTAGAGAATCATCATTGCCTCGTACGCGTTCTACAGAACCGTCACCATCTTACGTGCATTCTAGAGAACCATTGCCACCTCATGTGCATTCTAGAGCACCGTCACCATCTCACTTTCCCTTGAGAGACCCATTCCTGTCTCGTTCACCATCCAGACAACCATCACTGTCTCACTTTCCTTCTAGAGAACCATCACCATCTCAGTTTCCCTTGAGAGAACCATCTCCATCTCGCTCTCCATCCAGACAATCATCACCATCTCACTTTCCTTCTAGAGAACCGTCACTTTCTCAGTTTCCCTCGAGAGAACTATCTCCATCTTCCTCTCCATCCAGGGAGCCCTCCCATTCTTTTCAAGAGAGCTACTTCTCGAATGGTGCAGAGACAACAATGTAGTATGGGAGAACCCAGTGAGAGAGAACACTACTCACTATACTGTTGAGTATACTTGCAAGAGAGTGCTTGTTGTAAGTTATCACACTGTGGGGTGCGAGAGAACTTGTATTTGGGGGAGTAAGCCCCTGGTATTTATACGTAAAGGATTATTTATCCTTGTATGTGCATAAATGCCATAAAGAGCATAAAAGGTCCATAAGAAGTGTGTAAGTAAGCCATTAGCCATAATGATGTGCTCTGGCATGACCATGATGCAATAAGATGCAATGATAATGTGATATGATATCATATGAAGATGAATAATCATGGTATCACTAATAGGGGTATGTCAGATATAGCACATGCTGACATAATGAAGAGTGAAATGATATGTGACTCAACAACCATGAGCGTGACTCATCACTAACTAGCATGACTCATCAGCGTGACTCAGTCGTGACTCATTCTATAGTTAGATGTGTAATAAGTGAGTCTTCATAGTCAAACTTCAACAATTCTCGCTCTGGGTCAGCCCTGCCTGAACAACATGAGTATCCTATTGTATATGAAAGCAGACAACTTCTTCCATTTGATATCGAAGCTCTTGCTCAGACAGCAGTCTTACCCAAGCTTTGTGAGGCAATGGACTTCGTCATTCTCATCAAGAATGCCTCTTTTCATGATTCTATCGCAAACATGACGCCTGACATGATCGATCGCCTAAGGAACCCCTCTCAGACACTCCTCCATCTCGAAAATCAAGGTGTCCATCACAGCATATCTTGTTACCTATCACTGGAACACACATCCCAGCAGACATATGAGGGGGTTATGAGATCCACTCAAATCAACTTTCCAGACGCTCTACATGTTCAAGACTGTCTCTCTTTCAAAGCCGTTGAGAAGTTTCTCAGCAAGAACACAGGTATATAATTTTCTGCTTGATGTCAGTACAACTTACAAAGCGAAACACAGGTATTCAAGTCGTTAGGCATGATATGTGCCTGGACTCATGCACAGCATTCACTGGTCCATTCGAAATGCTTGAAACTTGTCCTGTATGTGGGAAATCTTGCTGGGACGAAGTGAAACTCCAGGCCAGCAATGGTCATCATAAAGTGCCTGTTAAAAGATTCCCGACCATTCTCTTGGTCCCCAACTACAGGCTCGTTATTGTGACCCACGTAGTGCACAGGATATGTCCTGGCTGGGCAAGAAAACCAAGGAAATCATAGACGAGATCAAATGCACCCACAATTCAGACATACCTGTTGTTGAAGATATTACTATGGGTTGGGACTACCTTGCTGCTGTCCTTGATGGTGATATCAAGGAGCAAGACATCGTTCTCATGGCCTTGTTGGATGGCGCATAGTTGTATGAGGATAAAGATTCAGACTGCTGGCTATATATGTATATGGGTTATCATCAACCTTGCACCAGACAAGCAATACCATAAACTTCATGTCCTCCCTGGCGTGTTCATACCTGGCCCAAACAAGCCAAAAAATCTGGATTTTTTTCTTGTCGTTGGCCTTCATCACCTCGCTGCTCTCCAATCTGAGGGTCTTCAGATCTGGGATGGATCTCGAGATGTCTTATTCCGTTCTGATCTCCACTTTCTCTTTCCTACTGCTAATGGACCAGGCCTTGTTTATTGGGATGGTTTGGTTGGTCATTGTGGCAAGAACGGTTGCTGTTTATACTGTGGTGTCTTAGGCCATCAAAAGCGTCAAAAGCCACACTACTACCCTGCTCTCTTAAAACCAACTGACTATACTTGTCCAGGGGGTGATCACCCCGACTATGATGTCTTTGCCATTCCTGCTTCTGGTTCGGGCGCCTATGCTGATAATCTTGCAAGACTCATTTTGTCCCCCAATCCAACTCAATTCAAGAAGCGCCACACTGAGACTGGCATCACCAAACCACCTCTTATTCTAGGACTCTGTCCTTCCTGCTCTCTTGGTGTGCCTTTGTGCATGACGACTGATATTATGCATCTCACTGGGAATATAAGCAAACTTCTTCTGTCTCTTTGGCATGGAACCATAAAGTGTGCTCCCACTGACAACCCTGCTACATGGGGCTGGGCTGTTCTCAAGGATGAATGTGCTTTTGCCAACCACAGCGCTGCAGTTGCCAATGCAGGTTTCTATCTCCCAGGATCATTTGATGCCAAGCCATGCAACATTGCTGAGAAAATCAACACTGACTACAAGACACGGGAGTTTCTCCTTTACACATTTACACTTGCTCCCACCCTCCTATATGATATCCTTCCCAACCAGTATTGGTCCAACTTTTGCAGACTTTTCTGCGGTTTCCAAATCATGTGCCAACATCATGTCACTACCACCGAACTCCAAACAGCCCATTTCCTCCTATCAACCTGGGAGCTCGAATTTGAACAGGTCTACTATCAGTCTTGTGAAGATCGTCTTCACTTTGTCCACCCATGTGTTTATCAAGTCCTTCATCTCACCAGTGACACCTTTCGCAAAGGACCACCCATCTGTTATGCCCAATGGACGCTCGAATATACCATCGGAAACCTCAAATATGATATATGGCAAGCGTCAAACTATCAAGCAAACTTTGCACAACAGTGTGTTCGCCATGCCTGGTTAAATGCCCTTCTCTCCAATATTCCAGAACTTAGTGGTGCTTCCGATAAAATTCCCTCCAGTGTGGTTGACTTAGGAGACAGATTCATTCTACTTAGGAAACAGGACAAGTACTTCATTTTACCCCCTGATAACACTACTGGTGCCATCTCAAACTTCCTTGGACCTGACTATCCACTGCCACATATCAAACGATGGGCCAGAGTTCATTTACCCACAGGTCAGACAGCATGATCAGCTTGGAGGGAGACGCTTATTCATCCCAAGAAACTTTGTGTCTCTCGCATGCTCAAGGTACATACATCCTGCATATCTTTTCACAACTACCATATAATACATTTTTAGTTCAATCTCGGTGACAATGTACGCTTTGGAGAAGCCCTCTACTATACTCATTTGGCCATCTTGAATGCTCCTGCACTCCCACATGCAGGCGCTGACCCTGAGCAGAATTCTCAATTCTCTGATGTTGCCCTTGTTAGGGTATTCTCTGTTCCTGATGCCCAGCTTCTCATGTGCTCCAGCCATGCTGTTGTTTCTTGCATTCTCACTGACGAGATACATGCTATTTCTATCAAACACATTATCACCGCAATCGGAATGGTCCCTCACAAGGTTCGTTTACCTTCCGGTTTCGTTGAGGACCACTTCTTCAAGGTAGAAAAGCCAGGGTTGGGAGCCTCAATGGAATATGCAGAGGAAGATGAGGGAGAAGCAGACAGCATAGGGGCAGATGTCGAGTAAACATATGTCTTAGTACCAGTGAATTATACATGGCGTTTCTCATCTGCAAAAACAGTACAATGAGACATCAAAAACAGTTGACAAAATCAGTAAGGATGATAGTGTGTGTAAACCATCTCTTGAATCTCCTGAACGGTCCTTGAAGGGCTCTGACGTGGGCATACAACATATCCCCCATTCCTTTGAGAACCTTCTGCTCGTTTGTTAAACCTTTTGAGACAAACACAATCCCGTGCTGTTGCTCATCTAAAAATATTCAGAGCCAACACAGAGTACAAGTAAAAAAAAATACTTGAGTTTGTTCTTCAGCTCACCTTGAGTGACCATGATCTCGGAGACAGGGATCTTAACCTTTACGATGAGTTCAACCTCACCAGAGGCATCCACTACATTCGTTGCTGTCGAGATAGTGTCTGAGTTTGGTAACACCTCATCAGATATTTCTGCTGTGTTTGTGGTGTTCTGATGAGGTGCTGTGGCCACTGTTGCAGTAGCACCTGAGTTTGATGGCACTGTGGACCCAATCGATCCAAGCCCACCATTTTTGAAGCGAAAACAAACTGTCTGGACTATTTTAAGCATGAAACTGATTACAATAGTGAGAACCTACCTTTTTTCCAGGTGCTTTGATGTCGAGATCAAAGTAATAGGTGTGCCAGTCTGGCAAGACACCATCAACCTCAAGGTATACCATATCCTCTTGTACAATGATCGATCTGGTTTTGTCAATCTCCAGATCGCTTTCATATCTGCTGGGTGACGTGTTGGTATCCGATGACATGTTTAAAATAGGTCACCGGGCTAAGCGAGCTTATTGGTGTGCCAAGTTGTCGGTAGTTTCCGAGCAGAGTTGTTGTATCAACTGTATATATTCCGAGTGGAGTTATCTGAATCTTATCAGCTTGACCTTGTACAGTCATAACACTTTCCCAATGTTCAATTTCTTTCAATCTGGCCTCTCCTCTCAATCCAATGTCACTCTTCCTTTCAATAGATTAATAGATTTTGATGGGTTTTCTCCAGATTCTGGATCCCTTGCACAGATCTTACAGCAACCTTTTAATAGCAACGAGATACATTCACCCATGTTCATAAATGCGTGCTTACATGTTCAGTACCAACAGAACCTAACTTTTAATAGCAAGATTGAGGTATACATACATTCCCCTATATTTATGGGGCAGTGGCTAATATATTCCAGAATCCCTCAGCACCAATGTATCAACAGAGCGGCCAGTACCAACACTGTAATAACCTACCTTTTAATAGCAAGAGCGAGGTACCATGTTCTACTATATTTATGGAACAATGGCTAATATATTCTAGAATCCCTCGGCACCAATGTATCAACAGAACAGCAGTGTTCTACCTGTTCAGGTAAGTTTGCTCATCAATGTTTCAACTTGCATATCCTTTCTCACAGCCATTGGCAGAATCCGCTGCACATAGAGAATGCTCAACTGTGTGAACACTGTCAACAGCTAGAGTCTCAGCTCATGCAGGTCACTGCCCAATGTGACTCCTTGAAGTGAGTGATTTACTTCTTTGTATTTTCCCCTAATTTATTTGTTATAAGTGTTTTTTTACAGAAGCTTTCCATGGACAACAAGAAATTGCCAGCTCCCACTCCAGCCTCTCATCCAAGAGTTAGGTTCTGGACCGACAAGGACTATGGTCGGTGGCTCGACTCTCCTGATGCCCAACTCATCAACCGTGGCATTATTCCATGGCTTGAGGACGAAGATGGGGCACCAGTTGGTAAGGATGTCGTGCGAGGTATTCGCAAATCCATTCGGTTTGCTTGGGCAGAGCTTGTGACAAGACAAGTAGCCCCTCAGACATGGGGATGGTTGAGCAGCGGTGCTAGCAACATTTTCATCAAGCATGTCATAAAGGAACATCCATTGTTAATGCTCAATGTTGGCCGCTGGAAGCTTCACCGTATCGCCAGCACCTCATATTCTGGCTGGCGCAAGAACTACCTCAATGATTCCTGCAACTGGAAGTCTAAGACAGCCGCGATCGCTAGCTGCATGGATGAATGTGACAACGACCAGCCTGGCAACACTAAGCCAACAACTGAGGGTTTGAAGAAGTGGAAGGGAGATGTGCCAATGAAGAAAGGCAGGAAAAAAATCAAAGGTGCATATGAATTCATCTCAAGAGCACTTCTAACATGTACCATAGTACAAGAACATTCATCTGCAGGCTCCTCTGATTTGTCAACTCCATTGCCAACATCACCATTTACACCATCGCCTGAGCCCGACACCAATGACTCCAGTTCTACCACCTCTCTGATTTCCATTGCAACAATACCATTTCCTTTCTCTGGATCATCGAAATCGTCCCCCATTTCTAGCATCGACGATCCAGTTGTAGCTAATGTCTCTGCTTCCACAACTACGACCAATCTGCCCATGGCAAGCGACCCCACAGTGACCCAGGAAAATGGTTCAAGACCAAGACCAGTTGTGGTAACGACACGCTCAGACAGAATTCATGTTAGGGACCCATTGTAAGGATACATTACCATATATATATAGATCTGATATTCTGTTCCAGGTCAACTCTTGCCCTCATTGCTGCTGGATTCAAACTGACCACTTCTACCATGCCTGCATCCGAGTCATGCAATGACCACCAAAACACCACCCCTACCACCCCCACACAGTTCGATGACGATCCAAAGACCTAGGTTACACCTGCCGAAAGCAGGAGTGAAGTTACGACTACGCCATCAAGTTTTCCGATTCCTCAAGTTTCCAATGACATCCCCGTCACATTGTCACCATTAAGTCAACCTCCTGCTCTTGCGGCAGCTCTAACCCCTGCTCCCACTTAACCCCCCACTCCCGCTCAACCTCCCACTCCCGCTCAACCTCCCACTCCCGCTCAACCTCCCACTCCCGCTCAACCTCCCACTCCCGCTCAACCTCCCACTCCCGCTGAACCTCCTACTCCCATTAACCCATTCAACACCTGGCTCCCACCGTCCAACCCCCCACTCCTGCTCCACCCCCTGCTTCCATTCAAACTGTTCAACCCCCCATTCTTGCTCAAGCCCCTGCCTCCACCCAAGCCCCCACAAGCGCACCACCAAGGAAGCCGAAAATGCAACCAGGTAGAGCTAAGAATGGACGGTACAGCAACATTTCGTTTCTTTGTTGTAGTATACCATCCCTGCTGAACTGCCTGCACAGTAACTTATGTGCTTACTGCTGGCTTAAGAAGGTGACAACTACAGGTTTTACTACTGACTTCCAACAGTACTGGAATGATCTGTCAGAGGATTCAAAGCAGGTGTAAGCCCTCCATTGCCTTTCATTCATTCTTCTAACAGTACGTTCACAGAAATACAACAAAGAGGCTACAGAACTGGTCCATCTTCTCGATAATGACCTCTACCAAGGCACTGAAAACACTCAGTAAGGAGCAAAGTCAGACGGCGGGTGACAGGGACATTAAGGAGGCGAGTAGGAGTAGATATTACCAGGTGATTATTACCAATATGCACAACAAAGGATTGGTTTCATGCTACAGCATCATCATCTAAGCCATACTTGGGATCGACAGTGGTGAGAGAGGAAGAGGTGTCTGAGGGACCGGGGGATGAGATGTGTGCAAGAAGGGACTGTGTTGGAGAGGGTGGAGCTGGGATAGGGATAGGAGATCGAGATTGATGTGGTGGGAGTTCATACTGTGTCAAATAGAGGTCGTGTTGTTCCATTGTCATGGTTAAGAAGATTCGTCAAAAGGTAGGATAAATGATAGCAGGGGGAATTTGTTCGACGAAGGTGTGAAATCCATGAAGATGAAGAATAGACAAAATGTGATCTGGGAGTCGTGCAATGGTCATTCATAGGGGAACACCAAAGTCCTCTGGTAAATCCTGTGGTGCAGCTAGAGCATGGTGTTATTGTGTGGCAGAGACATTGTGGAACAGAAGGACGAGCTGTTGGCTGATCAAGTCCTCATGGAAGAGGGGAGTTCCTCAATGATGCAGAGGAGGACGGGATTGGCGAGGATGGTGGCATAAAGCGAATGGGCAGCAAAGATGGGTAAGTAGATAGGGAACACTCAATGTAATCGCAATGGGGAAGTAGACAGAGAAGATGAGACAAGGAAGATGAGATTGAGGATGAGAGAAACGACATAATCATCAGGAAATAGGGCAAAGTTCATTTACTAGGGGGGTACTTCATGAAGAGATGCCGCTTCCTAGGAAGAAGAGAATGAAAGAGTGAATGAAAAACCTAAGTGATACCATGAGTTCTTTTGTACTCTTGGAGAACGGTGGGGGCATGACGGAGATTAAGTTCAGGTTCCCAGGTATTTTCAGAAGACAGATATCCCTTCCATGCGGTCAGGTACAGTCTTTGGCCAGAGGTGCCTTTGTAAGAAACAATGTGATCAACTTTGTATTCTTCTTCGGCATCAATCAGGTCAGGAGAAGGTCAGGAGAAGGAAGGACCATGTGCTTCAGTTTGACGATAAGAAGATAGAAGGGTGGTGTGGAAGACATCATGAATCTTCCATGTGGGAGGAAGACAAAGTCTGTATACCAGGGGAGATAGTACCTGAGCAATCTCAAAAGGTCCATGGCATTTGGGCACAAGTTTCCTGGAGGGGTAAGGTATTCGGAGATTGGTAGCTTCCAACCACACCTTATCTCTGACCTTCCATGGAGAAAACTTTTGGAAAGATCGTTCTATCATGATCCGTCAGGCGGATGCATGTGCAGCCAAGGCTTCCTTTCTAGCAGAGTCTAAGGAAGAAAGACGACTCTCAAGGGTAGGGATAAAGGTTTTCCCAAGAGAAGGATAAGCACGAGGATCATACCCAAAGAGAAGGGAGAAGGGAGAGACTTTGGTTGAGCTATGGGAAACCGAGTTGTGTTGGAATTCTACAGAAGTGAGGAACTTAGACCATTTGTGAGGGTTGTTGGCACAAAAGATCTGAAGACAAGTCTCGACTTCTTGATTAGTTTGTTCGGTTTGTCCATCAGTTTGTGGGTGATACACGGTGGAGAGGTGAACATCATATTTAAGGATCCAAGTGAGTTTTCTAGCAAAGGCTGAGGCGAATTGGGGACCACGATCAGAGATAATAGTGTCATGAAGTCCAAAGTGTTTGAACACATGGTCAAAAAAGAGTTGGGCAATTCTGTTTGCGTTGATAGATTTGGAGCAAGGAACCAGGATTACCCCCTTTATAAGGCCATGATTGACCACAACCATCAATAAGTCAAAGCCATGAGAAAGGGGAAGGTTGGTGACAAGGTCAACAGAGAGTTGTTTGAATGGGAATGAAGAACATAGATTTGATAGGCAAAAGTGGCGGTGACTTCTTTCTAGGCAACAAGCAGAGAAACTCTAAACAAAGGGGCTTCTCCAGACAACTGCCCTTGCCTCCATGGATAGAACACTATTAGCTAGGGATGACTCTCTCTATCTCCTAGACAAATCAGTCCTAGTGACACTAGGAGTGAATCGGTGACAAACTTAGTGTACCAGTAGCATGGGTTGTTCACTGATCCTCAACAGGCATTGCAAAGATCAGAATCGAAGATGCTTCAGACTTGGTGTCTGGTTGGTGAGAGTGTATCCTGGCGATCACGCACAGAATAAGGTTGAGTTCGACTTTGGTGGAAAAGTGTAGGATACTAAATCCTAATGAATAGTCAGCAGCTTTATAGTGATGCTGAAATAGTGGGTTGTTCACAAGTCTCTTAGTTCACATGAATTGGTTTCCTAACTCAATCGTATTGTAAACATAAGGAGTTGTGGTTTCAAGCCTAGAACTGTACTATCTCTTATCCCTTGAGGTGGATAGTCAGCTAGAGTAGCAGGGTTCACAGTAAGCCTATTAGCTTAG
>JBBPQL010001274.1:0-11313 GCA_038092515.1 Boletus subparvulus | reverse complement strand
AACTTGCTATTCGATATGTAGATCTTGATGATGCAGAGCTTTGGGAGACGATCCCTGAAGCCACAGCTAGCCCACCCGATTGGGCAGCATTTGTATTAGCCCTCATTTCCCTCTATCCTGGGTGCGACCCAAATACCCAGACTATTGCAAGCACCAACTCTACAACCACCATATCACCACTAATGCCCTCGGAAACTACCATCGCAGAATTACCACCACTGTCCCCACTATTTCCGACTTCTCTTTTGCCGAGTCTGACCCCACCAATCAGACCGGTCATATCT
The DNA here is from genome assembly GCA_038092515.1 of Boletus subparvulus. NCBI lineage: Eukaryota > Fungi > Basidiomycota > Agaricomycetes > Boletales > Boletaceae > Boletus > Boletus subparvulus. The sequence continues at coordinate 11,029 of JBBPQL010001274.1, read as the reverse complement.
AGTCTGGACCGGTCTATTCCGGCTTTAGCATGCAACCCCACACCACCACTGGCTGAACCACCTTCTCTACTGCCATCACCATTGCCACCATTGCCATTGCCACCTCTGCCACTCGTACCGAGTGGGACACCATTTTCATCGCAGACCTCCGGACTATCCAAGTGTGTCACACCGGCCCCTTCACCACTAGCCTTATCCCCAAGTCCACATCGCACACAATTCACCTCTACACCCCCCGCATCACCAACTCTGCCACCAAAACGTCCTATATCTCCGCCCTGACAGTCCAATCTAAAAACCGGACTACTGCACCGACAGACCGGTTGCCCGAGACCCCCAATGAGGGTCTCATCACTGTTCTTTTCAGGTCCCTCACTCATTGGCCCGACATTATCTATTTCTTCTTATCCCACTACTCCACTGACCGCCTGTTACAATTTGTCTCCTTACTCATGGTATCTTCATGTTCTCTTTCTTGCACCGCACTCATATCCTTTTCGGTATGTGTTCCTACGATTGGATTCATTGTTTGATCCTCTTAAGTTCATCGAACTCTAACCCTACACCATTCTTCTTGCGCTACTACCAGACAGGGTATACCTCATTACTCATTCTTGCTTACTCTTTTGATCCTTATCTACGGACAGCCTCATCTTCTAGCCGATTCTATCGTATCGGTTACGTGTTCCCTCTTACTCATACTATTCTCTCTTGTTCTATGACGTTCTACGCTTACGCGTCGCATAGTATAAGTAGTCTGCCGTTTACTTTGTATTTCCTATTCTTGATCTACGCAATCTAGTGTACTCTGGAGTCCATAAGCATTTGGCTTGTGAACCTTCGACACACTCGACATTCGACCTTAGTCTCTACTGTTGAATCAAGGATGCAGCATCTCTTCGTGAGCACCTCCCTTGAGACGACTTAGTTCTGCTCGACCTATCCAAGTACATCTCACGTAACAAAAGATCAAGAATCTCCTTTTGTCCCTCCTATTCAGGAGTAGGACCGACCACCCCAAGCCATTTCTTACAGAGGCCTCTGATGAGCCTACGGGCTACGAGATCCCAGCGACAAGGAAGAACGACCATCTTCCCCAGAACCTTTGACCACTGTACCCCCACCACCGACACCTCAGACCCCGAGACCACCTAGACAAAGCGCTGTTCCCACAGCACCACCAAGGCAACCCCTCATACCCCCAGCACCACCAGTAACCCCAGCAACACCAATGTCAACCAAAGCCACAGAACTTAAGGCAGCCCTCCCCGCAGACTTTTCAGGAGAACCCACCAACGCTGTACGATGGATTAAGGCCATGAAGGCCTACTTCTCCATTAACTCCTCCATTTACACCTCTGACACTGACAGGGTCATGACCACTCTTAACAAGATGAGTAAGGGACGCGGAGTCTCTTTCTCGGAAATGTGGTATGACAAGATGGCGGACGCCTCTATCGCCAACACTGAGAAAACATTTGACAAATTCGCTTCCAACTTCGAATCCACCTTCTTCCCCTACGATACCAAAGCCACCGCTAGATTTGAGCTCACCAAGCTCACCCAGAAATCGTTCAAATGCCCTGACAGGATCATGGACGATGGATTTCAGAAGTACATTACCGACTTCCAGAATCTTGCTTCGAAAGCAGGAATCTCCGATGATGTCACCCTCATTGACCAATTCTCCCTCGGACTTGACCAACAACTCGCGACCATCATCCTCTCCATGTCAACAATCCCTACCACCATCGCAAAATGGATTGAACACGCCAAGGTGTTCCATGCCCAGAAAATGCGAATCCTTGCTTTGAAGGGCGGACGACTTCCTTCCATCATACACTCCCCGAGAAATATCCACGATCCTAATGCCATGGACATCAATGCCATCTCACTCTCCAAGTTAACCCCTATGGAATGAGCAAGGTGCATCAGAGAAGGACTCTGCTTCTGTTGCAGGAAAAAGGGTCACAGCGCTAACAAATGCAATAACACTCGAAATGCTTCAACTGGAGCCTATCCCCGCCCGCAGACCATATGCTCCACCGAGACAAAAGCCCCGACTGTTCCTACCCCCGCTAAAGGCCCTTCACCCATTGAAACCTATGTCAATTCCTTGAAAACTCAAGGAAAGAACGAGACTGAGATACTGCAAGTACTCCAAATGTGTTACAAAGAACCAAAGGAAGAAATTTCCGTCGTCTCTACCCAGGATTTTTAAATGGAGAAGTCATCTTGATGTTGCCTTCTCCTACTACCTCTCATGTACTAGTAGCTTCCCCCAATGAACGAACACTCCGTTTCCCTATCAAGCTACTTGTTGGACAACAAACCGTCAAAACCACTGCTCTCATTGATTCTGGTGCAACCAGAAACTTCATCAATATCAGACTATTATCCCTCGCAAATTTCCCTCTAAAGAAACTCCCACAGCCTATCCGTGCTTTTAATGTTGATGGAACCGCCAACCGACGGGGAACTATCCTCTGGAAGGCGCACACTCGCATGGTTCTACCTCACAGCTTCGATGACCTAGACCTAATGGTCGTCAGCCTAGGACGCCCACAGATCATCCTGGGAATGCCCTGGTTAAAGACAAAGAACCCTCGCATCGACTGGAAGAGTAATACTCTTTCTTTCCCCAAGTCCTCTGCCCCGAACAATGACGACAACTTAACCTCTCAAAGGTACCTACTCCGATGGCTCGGATTCGACTCTGACATGGAACTCTCTTCGCTCTTCTCTCAACGATATTCGTCTGAGGATGATGAGTCTCTACGTGAGCATCTCCCTCAGACGGATCCTTATTGCGAACACCTCAACAAGATCACCCTGTCCACCAAGTTAGCCCGAACTGCCAAGATCCCCGATCAAAAGATTCCAGACTGGTGTTCCGACCTAGATGATGTATTCTCTGAAAAGACCCATAATCTCCTTCCCCCTCATCGATCATATGACCACACCATCGATCTCAAACCATCTTTCGTTCCAAAGATTGCTAAGGTATATCCCCTTAATCCGAAGGAACAAGAGGCATGTAAGGCTTTCATTGATGAACACCTCAATACTGGACGAATTGTCCTGTCCAAATCCCCACAAGCCGCCCCTTTCTTCTTCGTTGCAAAGAAGGATGGTTCCCTTCGCCCTTGCCAGGACTATCGCTATCTTAACTCTCACACCATTCACAATGCATATCCCCTACCGCTCATTCCCGAATTGATCAATGACATGAAAGACTCTATGATCTTTACCAAGTTCGACGTCCGATGGGGATTCAACAACATCCGCATTCATGAAGAAGACCAGTGGAAAGGAGCATTCATCACCCCTTTCGGACTCTTTGAACCAACCATTATGTTCTTCGGGTTTTGCAATGGACCGTCCACTTTCCAGTCCTTCATGAACCACATCTTCACTGACATGATCGCTGAACGGTGGCTGAAAATCTACATGGACGATTTAGGCATTCACACCCAAGGTGACCTCGCACTTCACCATGAACGCACTCGACGAGTTCTTCTCCGCCTTCGTGAACATGGACTGTCCCTTAAACTTTCCAAATGCACCTTTGACGTACCCCACATCGAGTTCCTCGGCATGATCATTGGTCAGGGAAAGATCAAAATGGATTCTGTCAAGCTTTCCGCTATTAAAGAGTGGAAATCCCCCGCTTCCGTCAAAGGTGTTTGATCTTTCCTTGGGTTTGCGAACTTTTATCACAAATTTATCCCTAACTTCTCCCATGTCATTGCCCCACTCAACCTCCTCACCCGGAAGGATCAACCTTGGGCCTGGACCTCCCTCCAACAATGCGCATTTGAAACCCTTAAGGCTGCCTTCTCCTCTGGGCCAGTCTTGTCTATCCCTGACGTTACTCGTCCATTCTCTGTCATGACCGACGCTTCTTTATTTGCAGCAGGTGCCATCCTGCTCCAAGCTGACACCAACGGCAATCTCCACCCCTGCGCTTACTTTTCACGAACCTTCCTTCCCACAGAACGGAACTATGATATCTACGACCGCGAACTCCTCGCAGTCATCCTCGCCCTTGCAGAGTGGCGTCAGTATGTCCAAGGGACGTCTCACCCGGTCACTATTATCACTGATCACAAGAACCTGTCCTACATTAAAGATCCCCACAAGCTTTCTTGCCAACAAGCACGTTGGTCTCTTTTCCTCCAGGACTTTGATATTGTTTGGAAGGTCCTTCCTGGCGCTAAGCTTGCCCCTGCCGATGCCCTATCTCGCTGTGACCAGGTGGACACCTCCCTTGACAATGCTGATGTCACTATTGTTCCTCTGCCTGCGGTTATTAACGCCCTTGACCTTACCCTTGCCCGACACATCCAATCCTCTTCCTCAACGGACCCTCTCGTACTCCGCGCCATCCGCAACCTGTCCGACGACACTCTCCTCTTTCCGCACTCTTCCCTTGCTGACTGGACCTTCGATAATGGCCATTTATACTACAAACTCCGCATGTACGTTCCACCTCCCGCTCGCTCATCCTTGTTACACTCCATCCATTCGTCCCCCCTCTCGGGTCACCTCAGACGTTTCTGTACTAAGGCCATCGTGGAACGTGACTTCTGGTGGCCGGGTCTCTCTGTCTTCGTCAACAATTTTATTACCAGCTGTACCATCTGTCAGCAGAACAAGGCTTGCACTCACCCTGTCACTCCACTGCTTTTGCCTATCTCCTCTGCCTCTTCGCTTCCCTTCAAACAACTCTCTGTCGACCTTATCACTGACCTCCCCCTTTCCTAGGGCTATGATTCCCTAATGGTCGTGGTCGACCATGGCCTTACAAAGGGGGTAATACTAGTTCCTTGCTCTAAATCTATCGATGTAAATGGCATTGCTCAACTCTTTTTTGACCATGTGTTCAAACGCTTTGGACTTCATGACACTGTTATCTCTGATCGCGGCCCCCAGTTTGCCTTGGCTTTCGCTAGAGAGCTTGCCCGGATTCTTAAGTATGACGTCTGCCTTTCCACCACTTATCACCCCCAAACCAATGGACAAACGGAAAGAACCAATCAAGAAGTAGAAACTTATCTTCATATCTTTTGTGCCAATAATCCTCACCAATGGTTTAAATCCCTCACCGCTGCTGAATTTCAACACAACTCCATTCCTCACAGCTCCACAAAGGTCTCTCCCTTCTCTCTCCTCTTTGGATATGATCCTTGTGCCTATCCTCCTCTCGGAAAAACCTTTATCCCTGCCCTCGAAAGTCATCTATCCTCCCTTGACTCTGCCAGGAAAGAAGCCTTGGCTGCACATGAATCTGCCCAACGGATCATGATTGAGCGTTCTTCTTGAAAGTTCTCTCCATGGAAGGTCGGAGATAAGGTGTGGCTCGAGGCTACTAATCTCTGAATTCCCTATCCTTCTAGAAAGCTTGCGCCCAAACGACATGGACCTTTCGAAATTAGTCAGGTACTATCTCCACTCACTTACAAACTCCGTCTTCCTTCCACATGGAAGATACATGATGTCTTCCACGCCACTCTTCTATCTTCTTATCGACAGACAGAAGCACATGGTCCTTCCTTCTCCCGACCTCCTTGAGACCTGATTGATGCCGAAGAAGAATATGAAGTTGATCACATTGTCTCTCACAAGGGCTCCCCTGGCCGTAGATTGTACCTAACCGTGTGGAAAGGATACCCCTTGTCGGAAAATACCTGGGAACCCGAACCTAATCTCCGCCATGCTCCCACCGTACTCCAAGAGTACAAAAGAACTCGTGGCATCACCTGAAGTTTCTCATTCTCTCTACTTCCTAGGAAGCGGCATCTCTTCGTGAAGTACCCCCCTAGTGAATGAACTTTGTCCTTTTCCCAGATAACTATGTCGTTTCTCTCGTCTTCAATATCTTCTTCTTCATTGTCTTCTTCGTCTTCGCCTTCCCCGCTGTGATTACGACGAGTATTCCCTACTTACTTACCCATCTTTGCCGCACATTCGCTCTACGCCGCCATCCTTGCCACTCCCATCGTCCTCCACGCTGTCGAGGACCTCCCCCTCTTCCATGAAGACGTGATATGCCAAGAGTTGGTTCGCTTATTTCACAATGTCTCATCTGCTCAACGATACCACGCCCTCTCCGCCCCGCAAGACTTGCCCGCAGACTTCGGCGTTCCCTTGTGAATGTCGCTTGCATGACTTCCTGACAGGATTCTTTCCATACTTCATCTTTACAGATTTCATTCTTTCGTCGAACAAATTCCTCCCGCTATCATTTACCCCACCTTCCAATGCATCTTTTTGACCATGACTATGGAACAATGAGACCATTACATTACCCAGTCTGAATTACCACCACATCAATCTCCATCCCCGCTCCCTATCCCTGCTCCCAACTCTCCAACTCCGTCCCTACTCGCATGATTATCCTCACCAGCCCCGTCCGACACTTCCTCCTCTCTTACCGCCGTTGACCCTGAATACGGCCTTGACAACGACGCTGTGACTGCTAACCGCTCTTTTGTCGTGCGACTTGGCAACAATCGTCCCATCATCTCTGCTCCTACCCGCCTCCTTAACGTTCCCATCTCTCGTCGCCCCGCTTCCGCCCTCACCGAGTGCTTTTGGTGCGCTGGCACAGGTCACTATCACGAGGACTGCCCCCTCTACGTCTGCCCCCACTGCCATGTCTCCACCCCCAGACACCCTCAGACTGCTTGTCTGTCCACCCAATGCGACCTATGTAGCCGATGGGGACATAGCGACAGATTCTGTCCCACTAGAACTTGTAACTTATGTGATCGAGGAGGCCACGTTGTTGACGATTGTCCGCTTAATGTTCTTTCCCCTGAGCAGGCTACCCATATCTTTGGGGGTTCATCTAACTCAGGATAGGCGTTTGCTTCTTGGAGTCTTGATCGAACCTGGGGTTCGATTGTACGATGGGGGTAATGTTACAATTTGTCTCCTTACTCATGGTATCTTCATGTTCTCTTTCTTGCGCCGCACTCATATCCTTTTCGGTATGTGTTCCTATGATTGGATTCATTGTTTGATCCTCTTAAGTTCGTCGAACTCTTCGTTCATCGAACTCTAACCCTACACCGTTCTTCTTGCGCTACTACCAGACAGGGTATACCTCATTACTCATTCTTGCTTACTCTTTTGATCCTTATCTACAGACAGCCTCATCTTCTAGCCGATTCTATCGTATCGGTTACGTGTTCCCTCTTACTCATACTATTCTCTCTTGTTCTATGACGTTCTACGCTTACGCGTCGCATAGTATAAGTAGTCTGCCGTTTACTTTGTATTCCCTATTCTTGATCTACGCAATCTAGCGTACTCTGGAGTCCATAAGCATTCGGCTTGTGAACCTTCGACACACTCGACATTCGACCTTAGTCTCTACTGTTGAATCAAGGACGCAGTGTCTCTTCGTGAGCACCTCCCTTGAGACGACTTAGTTCTGCTCGACCTATCCAAGTACGTCTCGCGTAACACTGCCTGCACCTTTTGTGGTGAGCAAGGTCATTTCATTCGCAGATGTCCGCATTCCCGCGCCTATATCCGGTCTGGACTCACCATTCGGGGTCCAGACAAGTGCTTGTACCTCCCTGATGGACGTTGTATACCACACATCTCTGGATGCATCTACATTCAAGCTAGTGTAGAACGACTTGGCATATTTCTTTCTTCCACTTCGACTAACCATTTTATGACGCCCGACAGACCAGCCACTGCCAAGACCGGGTCAGTAACTCCTCCGGTTGCCCGGAGACTGACTGCTTCATCACCTTTCCCTCCTTCCATACTTGCTGACCCTTCGTTTCAGTCATACCTTACAAAAGCCCGGTCTGACTACCGAGCAGACCAATGTAGCCAATACAAGTCTGACGCTGCCGCTGCTGACACAGCCACTGCCGAGACCGGCCATCACAACTCGGTCCAAGTACCTCATCTTTCTTCACCTTTGTCCACATCATCTGTACCATCTACTGATTGTGCTCCCCAAGGCCGTCTAGCCAAGTGTACTGAGACCGGTCCAGGCTTGTCAACCCGGTCTAGTAACCCTCACCCGGCCGCTTTATTGTTTTCTAGGTCACCAAGTCGACCACCATGTGGCCCTGCTGGCCAACCATCAGTACCTTCTCATCCTTCTGTTTCTGTTTTATCTTTTTCATCTTTACCACCGCCATCCGTCCCTATTGCACCCAGCCACCCGACCACACCTTCCCTGGGCCGGTCTATGCGTTTACCCGGACTATCTTCTTATTATACACCACCAAAAGCACCGGCTTGCTGTTCTTTATCATCCCCCCATTTTGTATTGACCATTTTGTCAGCCCTTCAGTCCGCCTTTCACATCTTGTCATTTCACTCACCTTGCCTATTTCCGAACCGGCCCCCTCATAGTCCGCTTAGTCCACATGACCGGGAGGCCATGATCTAAGTCCCTTGGGGGGGGGAGCCTCAATTTTTCGTCTCCATTCATTCTACCACCCTATTATTGCTTTTTTCATGATTTCCGGACTTGAAGTCGTTGTTTCAGATACAATTTCCGGTCATCACATCATACCCCTTACTAGGCCGCCCAGAACCGCTCTCAGACCGGTCTTAGCCCGGTCTCCTTGTTTTATCCCGGGTTTCGTGCCGGTGACCTCTCCTTTGCTTTCCCAATATCACTAAATAAAACCGAAGCTAAATGCACTTAAAACAGACTCATACGATACAACTGATTCTTTCCGACCCGGACTATAGTCCACCACCATTCCTACCACCAGAAACTGCCCGTTTCCTTTCCATTCCATTCTATTTTCCATTTTCATCCATAAAAGATCATATCAGTCGAAAGAAGTCAGAAGCCGAACGAGGAAGACAAGCCGAGTCGGACTCTCGCACTCCGGACTATCCAGACCGACCGGAAGTTGAAAGACGACCGAAGAAAACAAGTCGGGTAGGAACCCTGCACCAGTTATTGCCCATTCCTCTCCTCTCCTTCATCACTTTATACTTCGCTTTCGTTTCTGCTTTCGTTTAGATTAACCGGCCTTAGTACCCAGTTTAGACCGGTTCCGACCGGCCAGACTGACCCAGCTGCTCACACTGGCCTCTGGCATTTCGGTTTCATTTCATTTCCATTATTGTTCATTTTACCGACCATTTCTGCTTGTTTTCACCCTTCTCAGCTTATTTAGACGTACCACCCCTATACCCTGGATGCAGACCGACGCTAGACCGACCTGGGCTAACCAGAGACCAACCCGGGCACACTACCAGCCGACCTCCGCTTTCGTAGAACAGTTCCGGACATACTGAGACCACTCCCCATCACTTGCTGCTACTCGTATGACGCATTACCACCGCCATAATCCATCCTGGAGACCTATCACCATCATACCATCATTTTCCATTCTCCGGAGACATTACCATGGCCTTCATTCATCCCATCCTGTCACATCAGCACAAGTCCCATATGGAGCACAAGTACCATTTTTGTCTATCACCCCTCAGCATGATATCCACGGAGCCGTACCTCTGCCACCCGAGCCCGGACTGTTCCCCATCATCATCCTCACCATTATCACTCAGCCTTCACCATTGGCTGACTGGGGACAGTCAGCATCCAAGTCCTGTGCGGATGTAGAGCACTATACAGCTCTAGGTTGGTAACCCAAGTTTCTGAGGCTTTCTAGATAGGTTTCCCATGCTAGACCGAACCCGACCAGTCCATTCTGCATGTAGTCCGAGTCCGGACTTCGTTTTCCTGCGATAGACCGGTCGGTCTCACGTCGGTATCCCTTTTTGGTAATATTTTTTTGATCGTTCTGTATCTGTTGACTGTCAGATATCTTTTCGTTAGAGTTCTAAACTTTATCTACCATAACTACACAGTCCTGGGCAATTCCTGGACTATAAATAGTTTGTACTTCGCATTTTGAATGCATCTTTTCGCACCTATTCGAATCTTCTGCTTTCCCGAACATTCCATCTACTGTCCACACGTCCGAGTCCACTACAGGGCTCATTGACCACCTTCAAACCTTCTCCACCTCTCCACTGCACGCCTGACAGACCGGTCTTCGACCGGCCTACTTTCCCGCGGTCCGAACTACCTTCGGACAGCCAGTTTTACCTTCTCTTGATCATCCCCTTCACCTGAGTCTTCACTAACCTCATAGGATCCTCTTTGGGGACGAGCCTATTGCGCCCTTAGACCCCCACACACATAGACCTCACTACTCACCTAGTAAGGTTTGTTGTTTTACAGTGTTTCATCCACTGTCCACAGGTCGCCGCACTGCAAAAATGAGTATTACAATAGCATAATAGGAACGGCTGATACTTACCTTGAAATTTGATGTATAGCCGTCATCCATTTTTTTGGCCACCATCGTTCCACCAACCTTGCAGGTACAACAAAAGAAATTGCATTTCAGGCCACCATGACTACATTCCTTGGCTTGCATGGGATTGTTGCCCACATGGAAGAGGTCATAAGGAATCAACATTCTTTCGTCTTGGTGTTTTGAGTCCCATGCAAGAACTCCACTTTCGGCAGCTTTCCTTTGAGCACCCGATGTCAGTACAGCTGTTGGTCCTAGGGGGGAGCATCGCACCTTAGGGAATCATGGAACCCCTGCATTAACTCGAGAGGGGGTGCATGTGGCGACGATGAGACAAAACAAACACAAAACTCCTGACAGTATTCAACCATGAACCACACAGTGGTTCCGGTGCTTCCGAGGTCTCATTTTGGACGTGCCATTTCAGAACCACTTCCGAGTTTCCCGCGCCCTTCCGAACTCGGAAGGGCCAGAGGTATTTCGGCAATGACCGGAACCGCTTCCGGAAAGTTCTCGCGCCCTTCCGAACTCGGAACTGTCGAAAGCACTTTAACCGTTTGACCATTTCATATGTTCGCTTAATCCTTTGACTTCCTTTTGTTACAGCACCTATTACCATACATTATAAGCTTCATTCAGGTCCATCAGGTGGCTTAATACGAGTATACCTCCGCCCATGGTATATATATGTTTATCCTACTTACAAGCAC
>JBBPQL010001273.1:0-11322 GCA_038092515.1 Boletus subparvulus | reverse complement strand
TTCCCCGTTCCTTGGTAAAGCGATGCACGAGAAGTTGAAGCTAGCGGGAACTGGCCATTCCGAGATCATTGACCCGGTGGATGCTTTGAATTGCTTGATGTTACTGTCGGACATGACAAAGAGGTTGTCATTGGACCAGAGGAGACCAGAGTTGTACCACGGGGTGACTTTGACCTTGATGCCCATGAGCAAGCGGCCATCGTTGCTGTTCCAGACTCGAACGGAATTTTCGCTGGCTGTCGCGATCCGATCGCCTTGTGGAGAATACTTGGCTGCTGTCACCCAATCCCCGTGGCAGAGTTTTTGTACTCTTTCGCGAGTTGCAATGTCCCAGATGGAGGCCGTTCCCTTATCCGATGCAGAGATGAGTCGAGTCGAGTCGGGCGAGAAATCGACTCCGTTGACGTGATTGCGATCCTCCCTGTGCAAGATGACTTTTTCGTATGTTTTTGCGTCCCACACGATCACGTCGCCATAGGCTGTCCCCGCTGCGATCCATCTGCCATCCTTGGACACAGCGAGACACAAGACACCCATCGCTTCCACTGTTGCCATTTGTTTGCCGTCTTTCACTCGCCACACTCGAACCCCCTCTGCACCACCGCTGACGAGATACCCGCCATTTGCTGCAAATGCGACTGCCCGTATGGCGCTGCCGCCCTTGATTTTGATGAGTGGGGAACTCTCTTGTCCAACGGTTAGCATAAATCCAACCCACTTCCCCAGTACGCACCAGTTTTTGTCAAAGACGTGGTCATCAGCGACACAATTGTAGCAGAGCAATGGTGGGAGTCAACAAGTAAGCTGCCGCATTCTATACCCATTGCCCTTCATTGATATAGATCAGTGCACAGGTTCCGTCACCTCGTGTTTTCGGCGCTTGTTCACGAGGGCTGCGTTTCCGCCGAGGAATTGTTCCTCCACCGCGTCGCGATAACATGCATAGTAGGAACAATTATCTGCGAGGCCGACAAGTCCGTGCTACGGCGCACTTCGTTATCAGATGTATATGCTCGATGAATTCAATACAAACCACGGGTTTCTGCGTCCAGATAGTGAGTGTCCTGCTCTATGCAGTCGATCGTGTGCATTTGAGTCCTCACCTGGTGCACATACGGGTCGTTAGAACCCACGATGTACGTATACCTCAACCCATGCTTGACATGCAGTTCCACCCTGCAGAGTCGACCGTTTGGATCACTCGTAACCATCATTCCACCTCTGCTACTGCAGAGCTCCGTGCACACCGTTCGCGAGCAAGGTTAATGTTAAGTGAATTGGGTAAGGTTACTAAGGTAAACATCGAGGGTTGTTGGCGCCTGCAACAACACATTTTCGAATGCTCGATGATCGCAGAACTTGCGGGGGAGGTCTACGTAGGCTGGATTAAAAAAGTTCAAGGGGTCCGACCTTCAAACATATTTTTATCACGAAAGCGACGCATGCCACACGTTATGAGCAGCACCGCTCGAACAAGCGACCGACGACGACGACGTACCATAACACCGCCGGCTTCTCCTCCGAGTCCCAGTCCGAATCCATCGCACCCAAAAGCCGACGTCACTCGTGCGCCTGCGGGTTGATGAGATCGAGCTCTCGAATGTCCACACCTTCAAACGACCGGTTCTTCACCCTCCGGTTCTCTAGCTCCTGTTTGGCAAGATAGAAATGGAGAAGGTGTATACAGTCCTTGGCCTGTAAAACGCAGCGTCCGTCAGCGCCGATACAACCACGACGACGATAACGAGAAAAGACGACGTACCACAGTGAACGACCCAAGCCTCAACTAGTTTCGCCACCTAACCCAAAAACAAACGTACGCCCATCTCGTAGAACCAAGGGAGAGCGTACCATTGAACGGGATCACACTCGGCCCAGGCGTACGTCCTTGAAGATACCCGCCACCCCAAGCTTCTTCAACAACCCCATCTCGCCCAGCGTCCCCCGAAACACTGCGCGCGGACCAAGCACACCAAGAGGGCCCGTCCCGGTAGTTACTAACACTGACGGCCCGACGCCGCCCGCAAAAGCGGACGCACGGCGAGGAACATGCGCAACAGCACCGAATGCTTGGATAACCAGAACAACGACGAGCCCATCGGGGACGATATGCGAGGGATTATCAACGCCCCGCCGATCAACCGTCCAAGCTACGCGCCTAAGACACGAATCGTGTTCTCGGTCGCAGCTGCCACGTCCCCGGCGACGTTGTCGTCGTCCGGATCATCGTTATTGGCGCCATCCCCGATGTTGGCTTGTCTTGGTCCCGTACGGGTATTCCATTCGAGGACGCTACTAGAGGACGTGACGGACGCGGCGTTTGGATTCACGACGGATTCGGTGGGATGGGATGGAGATTCGGTGGGAGGGGTGATACACGCCGTCGGTGTAGTCCTCTCACTCCCGAAACAAATTCTTCTTGCAGGATCGAAGTCGAACTCACCAAGCGGGCATCGGACTGGACACCACGAGAGTCGGCGGCGGGCACGAGTTCAAAGGGAGGCGCGATTGTTCGCGTGACGGACATGATCATTCCCGTCCTTATTGGTGTCAATCCCCCTGAGCGTATCGCCAAACAACGCATCGTCGCCGATCTCACGTTCTTCGAGGCCGCCTGCACCAGCGCAGAGAGTGGAGAGGCGGACTATCCAGCGATCGTCCAGCAGATCGCTACGCAAGTCACTTGCGTACCAAGTTTGTCCGACCGAATTTTATTGATCATGGATCGATCGACCTCGACATAGGACGTCGAACGCTCTATCCATCTCACGCTTGAAAAACGTGTATGAAAACATCCAGACGGCCTATCGCGCGTCCGACGTCCACTCAAGCTCAAACTCAGATTCGGGCGCTTCTCGAATCGAGACTATCACCGCGCGCTGTCGAAAGTCGAGCACGCTCTCCTTTGCAGACGCCTCCGGGGTCGAGATGACGCGTGCACGTATGCGGGAAACGAGTTGAAAGTCTGGTGAGATAAAGGAATCTATTTTGGTCGGGTTTCGCGGTTTGACGTTGATTACAGGTATTCATCCCAGTCGCAGGAAGTGGTCCCGTCGCCGCAACTTTGAAGGGCGTTGGGCTGTGGCCATTGATATTCGTCGTGCCGCTTCGACTCCGCAGGCCCGGTCTCCTCATTCTCCCGGGTTTGAGGGATGGAAAATTCCTATGCGAGTGCTCACAGCCATTCGACGTGGAACGCCACTTTAACCTATTTCATTAATTTAGCAAAAGTAGGGAACGATCCTCTCGCCTCGAATGAAATACACGTCCACAGCCCGTATCCGGCGGTAGAACTTCCCGGGGCCTGGATTAGTATGGGAATGAGGGTTTGAGATATAGCCACACAAGACGTGGTCGAGCGACCGTCGGATGTCCAAGTAACTCGGACGCCAGGGAGATTCGTTGCTGGGCATATTGGAGAGCCGTTACAACACAAGAGGGTCGCTGCGTTCTCCTCGGGAAAGCTTTTAGCGTGTGGTCAATATGGCAGGTAGATGTTTCCCCGGTGTGGTAAGCGCCAGAAACTTGAACAGTGTCGAAACACAGCTACGCTTCATCTCAAGATTCTCAACCTACTACCCATCAGTCGCTGGAGTCTTGAAATAGTACTCGCCGTCTTCGCTACCTCCTGACCGAGCCATGAGTTTGTGTCACGTCACGTCCCGTCCTACCATGTCCCGATCCGTTTTCCGTAGGTTCTTATAGTCTACCGCTCACCAGAACAGATCGCATCTGGTGCGATGGGTCAAGACTTTCCCCGTAAAGAATCACATTCTTGTCAGCCCACAGAACATACCATCGGATCCCGTTTTGGCTAGCGTCCTACGCTCGCTCCCCGCGGACAGGACTTGGAAACCCTCGTAAGCGCGTTATATCACCCCCGTCTGTGCGTGCTCAATGGAAACAACGCGGAAGCTTCGAGGGATGCCGACCGGAAGCTGACAGCGCCGCAACCAACGCCAAATTACGGTAATGTTTCTGTCATTCTAGAGCCGGGCGTCAGTTCACAGGACGTGCAGGC
The DNA here is from genome assembly GCA_038092515.1 of Boletus subparvulus. NCBI lineage: Eukaryota > Fungi > Basidiomycota > Agaricomycetes > Boletales > Boletaceae > Boletus > Boletus subparvulus. The sequence goes on along the minus strand of JBBPQL010001273.1, from coordinate 7,301 downwards.
GAGTTCCTTTCGGTGTCTCTCCGTCGGCAAGGAGCTACGTCCACCATGAAGCTGACTGAACCTATGATTCCGCCCACGAGCACTTCACTCACATTGATCCAGCTGCGATATCGACAATGAAGAACATGTCGGATGTCCCTGCTATCACGAACAGTCCAGCAACACTGGTTGAATGAATGGCTTTGTATCGGGTTGGGCTACAACAATCTGTCGGTGTGTGGTATATCTGGTGGGTAAACTGTGACCAAATACTAGGTAGAACAAAATGTATCGCAAAAGATAGCACGACTCGGGAAGTTATTTCCAGCATAACACCCAAGACTCCCCACACGAGAAATCACTAAAGTCAAGCTTGTAAGTTTGGTATGGAGACACGACTAAAGTATGTGTGGGGAGATAAAAGGCATGCCGAGCCCAAGAAGGAATCCAGAAAAAGCAAGCACCACGAGAAAGTTTGATCCAGCCATCCTCTTGGTAATACATTTCACCAAAGGAAAGAAGATCTTGTAGGGCCCATACTTTGATGGAGAGATCTTCAGATCCAGAAACAATGCAGCTGCCATCAGGAGAATAAGCAATAGAGGTGACTGGACCTGTGTGCCCCTGGAAAGGACCTGCAATGCATTGGCCACTGTGTGGATCCCAAACCCTGATGGTCTTGTCCTCTGAGCCAGAGACAATATGGTTGCCATCAGGTGAGTAGGCAACAGACAAGATACAATCTGTATGCCCCTGGAATGGACCTGCCACACACTCTCCAGTGGTTGGATTCCAAATCCTAATGGTCTTGTCCCTTGAACCAGACACAATATGGCTGCCATCTGGTGAATAGGCAACAGAGTGGACTGTATCTGTGTGCCCCTGGAATGGACCTGCTACACACATTCCAGTGGTTGAATGCCAAACTCTAATGGTGTCATCCATTGAGCCAGAGACAATGTGACTGCCATCAGGTGAATAGGCAACAGAGTAAACCCAACCAGTGTGCCCCAGGAGTGGACCTTTTACACATTGGCCAGTATGTGCATTCCAAATCCAGAGGGTTCTGTCCTCAGACCCTGAGACAACATGATTGCCATCAGGTGAGCAGGCCACAGAACAGATATCACTGGTGTGCCCCTGAAATGGACCTGCAATCCCTACCATGTACTGCCCAGTGGTTGTATTCAACATTCCAATGGTTTTGTCCCCAGAGCCAAAGATAATATGGCTGCCATCAGGTGAATAAATAACAGAGTTGACTGAACTTGTATGATCTTGAAATGGACTTGCAGCATATTGACCTGTGTTGGCATTCCAAGCCCTAATGGTCCTGTCACGAGAGCCAGAGACAATGGTGTTGCCATCAGGTGAATAGGCAACAGAGGTAACCTTTTTTGTATGCCCTTGGAATGTGCCTTCCATATAATGACTGGTATTTGCATTCCAAATCCTGATGGTGTTGTCCCAAGAGCCAGAGAGAATGCTGCTGCCATCAGGTGAATAGATAACAGAGGTGACTGGACCTGTATGCCCCTGATGTGGGCCTCCCACACACTGGCCAGTGTGTGCATTCCAAATCCTAATGGTCTTGTCTGAGGAGGCAGAGACAATGTGGTTGCCATCAGTTGAATAGGCAACAGAGTTGACCCATGAAGTGTGCCCCTGAAATGGACCTGCCACACACTGTCCAGTGGTTGGATTCCAAACCCTAATGGTATCATCCCTTGAGCCAGACACAACATGGCAACTGTCAGGTGAATAGGCAACAGAGTAGACACAACTAGTGTGTCCCTGAAGTGGACCTGCCAAACACTGGCCTGTGTTTGCATTCCAGATCCTAAGGGTCTGATCATGAGAACCAGAGACAATTTGACTGCCATCAGGTGAATAGGCAAGAGAGCTGACTGTATCTGTGTGCCCCTGGAATGGACCTGCCAAACAGTGCCCAGTATCTGCATCCCAAATCCTAATAGTCTTATCCCAAGATCCAGAGGCAATGCAACTGCCAGCAGGTGAATAGATAACAGAGGTGACTGGCTGTGCATGACCCTGGAATGGACCTGAAATATGTTGACCTGTGTTTGCATCCCATACCCTGATGGTACTGTCTCCTGAACCAGAGGCAATGTAGCTCCCATCTGGGGAATAGGCAACAGAGGAGACAAAACCTGTGTGGACCTGAGGTAGAACTGCCACACACTGCCCAGTGATTGAATTCCAAACTCTAATGGTCTTGTCTGCTGAGCCAGAGACAATATGGCTACCACTGGGTGAATAGGCAATGCATGTGACATCACCTGTGTGTCCCTGCAAGGTGTGGATCTCTGCTGGCCAACTGGTTGGACATCCCAAGGTCACTGAGAGATGATTTTGGAGATGGTTGGCCCATAGTTGGCAGAGTGGAGAGCTGGAGGGTGTCTGTGGCATGGCTGACAAATAAAGGTGGGGGGTGGATTCTCTGATGATGGGAGCAAACACCTGGATGAATTGGGATGCCTCTGTTGCAAAAGTAGCAATCTCATGATCCTGATAACACATATTCAGTATTCATCATTCATCACAGTTCTTGACCCTACCTTGGCCCATTGTTTTAGGATAGTGCAGGTTGCCAGGGCAGATAGGGTAGATGACACAGAGTAAGAGTGGGAGAGAAGGCTGATGGCTTCAAGCCAGAAGGGAAAGAATTTCTTGAAGAAAGACGTGACTTCATCCAACAACTCTGGAGCATACTCTGCATGCTGAACATGGTCCATCCAATACTGGCATGAGTAGGCGAGATAGGGAGGAATGGCCTTGGTCACCCGGATCGCCAAGTCAGGGACAGCATTATTGCGGAGTCGAGAGTCCTTGAGGTCACAGATGTTGAACTTGAGCATCGTCTGCATACATGCAAGTGATGCATGTCCAAGAGAGAGTGAATGGGAGGGTAGGATGTTGACATAAAAGGTTGAACTGCGAGCATCGTCCAGCAAAAAGTCACGGAACGAGGTATGAAGTGGGCGAATGGGTTTCTGTTCGTTGTGAGCTCCATCAAGCAATGATCCCAGGGGTTTGATGATATCTCGGATGTTCGGGTCACCATCGAAGAGAGCGGAAAGGGAAGTGAGAGATAATGGCTCCTTGAGCGCAAGCACAAAAGCCATTACCTCTCGAAACTTGTGCTGAACATTATCCAAGGTAAACAGCTGGCCTAATATGGTCCGGTATAGCTCATCTAGAGGGTGGACATTGACGTTGTCCTCTCTTTGTAAGAGTATCCGAAGACGTTCGCGTAAGTTGAGCCCGATAGCGCCATCCCCTTCAATAAACCTGCACGCGGTGGATGCCCACTGGAAGAGATGCTGAGAGTGGCGGACAAGCAGTCGACACCACACCTGGTTCGGCCAGGCAGATTCGAGCTCGGTGTACCGAAGTAGGGAATGACGAATAAACCTCCCAATGTCCTCGTCGACGATATCCTCAGCGACATCACCCAACTGCTTATGGACGATCTGGGGGCTAGACGCGAGCGCAGTGAGGATGTCACTCTCCGGACGAGCGGTGATGAGAAAGCGAAGGTTCGTCGGGAGGTTGTTTTCAGCGATTTGCTCAGAGAAGGCGCACAGAAGGCCACGGCGATTGGATTGGTCCCCGCTCTCGTCAAGGGCATCCACTACAATGATCAGCGGCCCAATTGTATGCAGGTGCTTGCTGGGCTCAATGATAAGTCGCTTGACTTGCTCCGAGAGCGATACCGACGTGCGAAGCGATCGATTATTTTTCACAGCCCGACAGAGTTCAGACTTGTATTGAGGATCGTGGTCGGAGAGATCGAGGGCGATGGTACTGAAAAAGTTTTGCGGGTTGCGTCTCGTCACATCACTACGGAGGAAGCAATACGACGAGCCTAGCCTCTCCTGCCCGTCGTACAGTCGGGCAATCGAGTGGGCAACCGCTGATTTGCCTGATCCAGCGACGCCAGTGAGCAAGCATACTCGGGGGGCATCCTCGTCGGGATTGTTGAGAATGTTGCAAATATCCTGAAGGATGGCTTCGCGAGTACCTGGCAAGCAGCCTTTCTCTTCCACGTATCTGGCGCCACGTGCATAGGGCATGTCATTCAAGTCGATAGATTCCGCTATGTGCGAAATGCGTGAGCACACCGCCGCAATCTCAAGAAGTGGGACCTACTAATGCCGTGCACAACATTCATCATACGAAAGACGGTGACACCAGACCGCAATGTAACGCCATCCAAGAAAGCGGCTTTCAGGTCTCGGAGCTTGTTCTCGTAATCCGTGATCTTTGTATCGACATCCGAGAATGTGTATTTCGCAGTCCGAGTCCCTATGGATGGAGATCAGTGAAAGGCATGGTAAACCAATGACAACTGACAGAAATTATTTTGCTTGGCGTATTCAACGATGAAGTACCCACACTCCGTCACCTGCTGGATCAGAAGCTTGATGGGCGCTCTGTGCGCTTCGACTGCCTTCAAGGTCTCGGTATCCTCAACGAACGTAAAGACGTTGCTCATCGTTCCCGCTAAGCGGATGACCCTGTCATCGCGAGTTTGCTGGTTTACGAGAACCTGAGTGGGAATAAACCTACCGATAAGTGCTAGCGAGAATGTCGAGCAAAAGACAGACCTGGTTCGCAGCTGATATTACAGACCAAGCCAGCGATGTATATGGGTGAATCTATGCGACATTCAGACGGAGAGGGAGCTAGGCGCTGAATACCAGATACCTCTGCAATCCCAGTCACGATCTTATTAAAAAGAGCCATCCTTTGCAATAGAACACCCCATGTATTCTCGAAAGTCTGAAGCTCGGTGCCAGTATTAATCGCCGAATCCACGAGACCGATGATTTGCGGCGTGGGACCTAGTGCGCTGACCATCTCTGCCGCCCTGTTGACAGCATCGGTAGCTTGGAGTTCGTCCGCATCGATATCTCCACGCATCTCAGTAGTCAATGCGAACTTGATCGTAATTCCGGAAGAATGGACTTGCCCGTCGGCCGTGTCCTTGGGAAGAGGCACTTCGAGCACTATGATCGGAAATCGCGTCAGTAGAATGAATCATAGAGTCACTTCGCACCGCCATTCTTCAATCTTCCCAGTATCCCGCCGATGGTATCGGCGAGCATTCCAACAAGTTTATGCTGTCCGATGTGTGGTTTCCGGTAAACCTTTGCGAGGAGGACGGAACCATCATTCCCATCACTGAATAGATTCAGTTTCCAGGAGTCAAGTACTACAGATGTACGCACAAATAGAAGTTTTCATCCCAAGAGGCGCAATTCTTTTTCTCTCTTCCTTGCTTCGTTGACCGCGGGGTACCGCCTACGGAAAATTGGACGTGGTATTGCCTTGCTTCCAGGCACTTACGCCGCGGTGGGGTGCGAAGTTCTACGCCTGAATACATATGTGAATTGGCAGGTAACAAAAGGTTCAAACCCTGTAACCACACCATTGATAGTGATTTTTTTCGTCCTAGAACCACATTCAGCACACTCCCGGAAAATCACGAGGGTAGTCGAAGTTGATATACATACATGTTCGTATTCTGAATCATTCTCTGAGCCGAATTGGTGGTATCCATAATGGTATAAGTGAAGCGTGGATATACGATGGGGAGTAGGTGAGTGGTAGCCGGGGGGGCCGTGGGTGCTAGAAACAGAACAAGCCAACATTATTTGTGGTTGCAATGTACTGTGGGCGCGGGCGTCAACCGGCTCATAGCGACCGCGGCCAAGTCCCCGCACTAGAACCGCACTTCTGAGCCTCTGGTGAAGGGGGCGAACTATCGAATCGCTTTCAACGAGTAGGTTATGTTTACCTCTTCCGATGTGTTAGGGTTTGAAAACGAACGACCAGAAGTGAGGCCCATGTGGACTTCACCGCCCTAGTAAAGCTGCCGAGACGAGCAAGTGCGCCTTCAGACTCATCTTGACAGCGACGCTGAAGGGACGCGCTGACGAGCGGTCCAACAGACACTATCGAGAAAACCCCTGGGGACATATCCCTGCCCGGACAACAGATCGGTGTGTTTGGCTCGCAGTCAGCTATGTATGATTTTACTGACATTTCTGCAGCGGGGGAAAGTATTGAGATCGTACTTGCGAGGTTGAAGAGCATCATCGACAGAGGACCTCCTACGGACTGAGTGAGACCGATAATGATACAAACACGCACTTGCATCTCCGCCGCATTGGCACCTTCAAGCAACTGGTGAGTCGTGACATGGTGACAACACTCGAACATTTAGATTGAGGGTGTGCATATTGTCACAATGCTCGTCTTCTTTGACTCCTGATGTGGTTCGTGTTGGATTAAGCCGGGGGTTGAGCATCGCGTTCTGGTAGACGAACTTGTGCATACAGTATCTGGTGTGGGTGGTTCTCGTGGCACAGTGGCAGGCGAGCCACTTGTTGGTGGCAGACGGCCCGCACGTCGCTGCCATGCATCCTACGATCGCCGTCAAGCATCCACATTTTTACTCACCGTGACCGCGTGCCAACAGATACTCCGAAAACCTTGATGCCGTTGCCATAGTCATCCATCCCGCATCCTTTTACCAAAGGAAGAGTCAGCATGGTACTAACTATTATTGTAGAAGCATTATCATCCCGCCAGGGGTGCGTCTTTGAGTGTCGTCAACTGGTTCATTGTTGGGTGAGCGATTGCGTTGCTTGCGCGAGGATGATGGTTGATGTATAACGGATCTAGCAGGCATCTTCAAGCTGACGGAGTCGGGGACTAGTCCTGACCATCATCACGGACTCCGATAAACTCAACTCCGCTGTCTAACAAGCAATACCATTGCATCTTTATTACACCCTCAGCTCCCTTCGAAGGGTTTCTCACCCATCTAGGTCCAGCTTGGGCTTTGCAGAACATAACAATCCGTCAGTGCAAGGCTGGTTTCATTTCTTCAGTCTATACATACCCTTCTTGCACCGTATGTTCGACCTCGTGGATAGCTAGCCTGGGCCAGACCGCGACGAAGGCGACAGGAAGAGTTCCACCGGGGGAGTTGGATTCGAATAGAGTAGAAGGGATGCGGGAGAAGAAGCCGAGGGTGAACGTTTGAACGGCGAGCGGCGATAGTGACTTTTCGAGGGGGTCGGCCGGTTCGAGCGGAAAACAGGCAGGTAAAAGCTATCGTATTCGGCTCAAAAGAGCCAGGTATAAGTACATGACACGAACAAGGGAGAGTGGCGACTACTAGTACATCACGATCAATGTTTGTGATTTTGTGAAGAGCGAACAACAAAGGCGCGCGAATCGGGCAACAACGTAAGCGCGAGCTTCAGCCGCTCGACGGCACGTCGATA